>SNQJ01S0272681.1:0-11576 GCA_010110895.2 Picea sitchensis
GCGGCTTGGGGGGCTAAGGGGGAAGAAGAGTACCCCTAGCATTGGCTGGGAGGTACCAGTGAAGTCTCATCGGTCGCCAAGCGGGATTTGCACGAAGCGCGTGGGACATCACATTGGAGCGGGTGATTGGGGAATGATACATTTTATTTATTTTTTCATGGTAGATTGTAGTAGGATTTATGCTTTGGATGTACATGTTTAATTGGGTAAGTAAATTTATTTTCTTAGTGTTCTAGTTGATGACTGAATTTTTTCCATAGCCTATAGCTCGATGATTGATTGACTCCCATGGCCTTCGATTACCGACATGTCTTGACCACCATGTGGTGTATTGATTTGTGAATATTGTGGTTGTTTTTTCCTTTCTTCCCTAGCTTATCAGTCCTCGCCTGAGCAGTCAACTAGGATCCTGATCTATGGTCGTCGCCTCGACGTTAATAGACCTATGGATATCAACACCCTTCTTTTCTATTCATGAATGATGGGAGAAGGACGTTCCTATCAGCCATCTACCTCCATTATTATCCTTGGTTAATTGTTTGACTTGTGCCATCTCGTAAAGACCTCTATGTATGGATTATATTGCATCCTTGTTGGTTTTTATCTACGCCTTGACTGATAGAATCCCTGCGATCATTTCAATGAATTTTCCTATTAGATCCTTGCATTTCTCTTACTGTTGTCTACATTGTATTGGTATTATGGAAAAGGAAAAACGATTTGATTTCCTGTCTGCATTTTTGTATTGGTATCCTGAAAATGGAAAACCGTTTACATTTGTTATTCCTGACTGCGTTGTATTGGTATTCTGAAAATGGAAAAATGAATTGATTTCATGTCTACAATTTTGTATTGGTATCCTGGAATGGAAAAACGTTTTTATTTGTTATTCCTATCTGCGTTGTATTGGTATTCTTGCAATGGAAAAGCAATTTGATTCCTTGTCTGCATTTTTGTATTTGGTATCCTGAAAATGGAAAAATGTTTTTTTGTATTATTCATGTCTGTGTTGTATTGGTATCCTGGAAATGGAAAAATGAAATCATTTCCCTTTCTGCGTTTTTATAATTGGCATCCTGTTTAGGGAAGGGAGTTTTGGTCATTCCTGTATGCATTTTCATTTGGCATCTGGGCAATGAAAAAGGGAAACCATGAGTTTTCCATTTAAAACTTGTCTGAGTTTGTCGTTGAAGTGGCCACATTTTTGCGTTTAAAAGTTGACAGATATTGTTATTTAAATGTCCATGTTTTTTCTTTTAAAAGTTGAAAAAGATTGTTGTTGAAATGCCCATGTTTTTGCTTTAAACATTGACACAGATTGTTGTTGAAATGCCCACGTTTTTTCTTTTAAAATTTGACAAAGATTGTCGTTGAATGCCCATGTTTTTTCTTTTAAAAGTTGACAAATATTACTGTTGAAATGCCCCCATTTTTTCTTTTAAATCAATTGACTGAGTTGCTAATAAAATACCCACGAATTTGCTTTAAATCGATTGCCTGATCTTGCTATAAATGCCCATGATTTTTGCCAATTAACTATGACTGAGTTTTACTGCTAGTGAGACCACGAGTTACCTTAAATGTTTACTTCGTTGATTGTTGAATGACTACGAGTTGATCCTTCTGCAGTTTGTTTTGTCTTCTTATTCTCCTTCAATTTGAGTGTACCCAACATTCTCACTCCCCAAAATTAATTGCTACAACATGTTATTGGTCAGATTAATTGCTATGTAACTTCCATGTTAATTGCCAGGCTAATTGCTACAACAATGTCAAAGGACAATAGTTTCCTTCTTAATATTAATTGCCACAACGATGTTAACGGTCAATAGTTCCCTTCTTAATGTTACAGAAATCTTGTTATTTTTGGCACGGTTATATTAGATAGACAACATGTGTAATTTAAATGATTACAAGTGTTATATTGTAGCATTTTACATTGATGTGGCTAATGTAGTTATAAATTGTCATTTGGTAGTTAGATTGCAATTTCAGGGAGTAACTTAGAATTACCCTTTTAGATGGTGAATAATGGTTAAATTAGTTTAGGAGTTTGGACAAAATTATAGATTAATATTGCTAAATTAAATTGTAGTTAATGATTAAATCATAATGTAGCATTGCCAAACTGATTTATAATTGAGGTTATTTCGATTGTCAATGGATTCGAAGGTGATGTTATTTAGATTGAAAGTAATGGATATTGTGTAAAGTAGAACAACCGATTGGATTGTATTAGTTGTTAATCGGTTGGTAAGTTAAAGACTAAATTATAATTTAGACTTGCTAAATTTTGATGGATATTCAATGTCAAAAACAATTTGTAACTATTGTCTAGTTTAGACTTGATGAATGGGTTGGGTGGTTGACGAAGCTGTGAATTCCCTGGTAGTCATTCTCTTGTGTCTCGTCAACCTTTTTGTGTGGGTTGTGGGTACAGTTTCCCTGTCAGTGTTCGGATCCTAGAGAATCAGAGTTTTCTAGAGTCCTTGGTCCAGATGGGATGTGTTGTGCTAAGATTATTGACACGTCTATCCCCTGGGGATGACATGATTCCTGATGAGGGGATCATGACATGCCCTATTTGGATAACAACAAATGATAACTTGGCGAGAGTCGGTGTCTTCTGTGTGAGTGTGTCGAGCGTTGTAAGTTGTTTTTGCACACAAGTTGATTGCTTTCATGCATTTGGTTCGCGTACCTTGAGGTTATAGTATTTGTTCGTGAAAGTCATTATGTCGGGAGGGAGATTTTTTCCCTTGTCTTGTAGGTGTGTTCCTATTGTGTCGGGCGGGTAGTCGTTTCTCCTTGTTTTAACGCATGTTTCGCCCCATTTCTCCTGTGCTAGTGCATTGAGTCATATTTTCGTGTTGCCTGGAATGCATGCTTACGTTCATCATCAATGGTGAGGTAAACTGTTGTTGTTGTCACCTTCTTTCCATACAAACAAAAAAAATAAAAATTGTACTTCTACTTCACTTGTAGTCGTAACGAACGGGCCATTACAAATCCAACAACGAAATCCATTGAAATGACCTCCCATTTTGATTCTGGAATTCCATGTGGCTATAGTAGTCATGTCAGATGTCTATGCTCAACCTTCACCCACTGACATTCTATACATCTTGCCACATATTTGAGTATGTTTGCCTTCATTCATTTCCAGAAGAATAAGGGTTTAAGGTCTACCCTCATCTTTGTGACTCTCAGGTGAGACATGTACGCTACGGTGTGAGCCTCATTTAGGATCAAAATCCTCAACTCATTGTTGGGAAGTACATAAATTCAACTTTTAAATATCAATATTTCGTCATCATCCATAGTAAGACCTTCAAAGTTTGGTACCATCATTGTGTTTTGTCCGATAAAATCCTTGAACACTTTGTACCAGTCATCGTCGCGCTGTAACTTTAGAATATTTTCACGTAGATTCGTCTGAAGAGGCTTCACCGAAAATATGTGCGGTCTTCGAATCAACGCATATACCACTCTGTTCACTATTCCTTTTATGTAATTAATCTCGAAATTGTACTCGCTAAGCAATTCCGACCAACGTCGTTGTCGCATGTCCAAGTTTCTTTGCGTAAAGATGTGTTGTAGACCACAATGGTTCATTTTTAGTTCGAATTTCCATTCAATCAGGGAGTATCTCCAAAATCTCAAGGCATAAACAATGGCTAACAACTCCAAATCGTGTGTCGCATAGTTCTCCTCATGCCTTCTCAACTTTCTAGAGATGTAAGTGATTACTCGACTGTCTTGCTTCAAGACTCTAGCTAAGCCTTCCTTGGATGCATCAGTACATACCAAGAAGTCCATGTCCATGCTAGGGACCTTTAGTATTAGTTCTATCGTCAACAACTCCTTGAGCCTATAAAATGAATCCACGCATTTCTCGATCCAAACAAACCTCTTGTTCTTCTTCTGCAATTTCATAATCGGATTTTCTATCTTCGAAAAACCCTCAACGAACCGGCGATAGTATCCCACTAAAACGATGAAGCTATGCACTTTTAGGACATTCATCGATGTAGGCCATTCCATAATAGTGTTGAACTTTGTTGGATCCATGATGATACCTTCGCTGGAGATGACATGCCCTAATTAGTGAATCTTTGAATGANGATAATACAAATAATGAGCATCAGTCACACATAAGGTATACACAGAGACATATTTTCACAAGGAAACCCATAAAGGGAGAAAACCTCTTCTTCTTTGAAATGATAGGCAGTCTTTTAAGTTCTGTACATCATCTATAATTGAGCACCAACTCAATGTGAGGCTCCTAACTTTGTTTTACAAGCTCCAACTTGTTTGAGAGAACCGACTCTCTTGTTTCTCTAGCACCCACTAGAAGGAAGCACCAACTCCCTAATGTTCCAGCACCAACTAAATGGAAGCACCAACTTCTAGTTACACAGGCTCCAACCTGTATAATAGAGAACACTTGTTCTCCCTTGCACCACCCTTCCACCCTGGTTTCTCCGGCTACAACCAGATGGAAGCTACAACTCCCTGTGTTCAAGCTCCCACTTGAACCTCTGAGGATAACAGTCCTCCCTAGCACCTCCCAACCACCCTGGAATATAAATGAATAATTAAACAACCAAATACATAGATAAATCGATTCTTACTACTTCTTCTATGTTCTGTAAATCTGGTCTTCTTCTAACTGTTCTGCAATTCTTCTCTTCCTTTGTCTGTTCTGCAATTCTGCTCTGCTTCAACTTGTTCTGTCATTTTGCTCTGCTTCAAGTCTTTTCTTCATCTGTTACTCTTCTCTGAGTTTTATGTCACACTGCACATACTTTCAGTCTCACACTGCGCATTCTGTGATTTTCCCTTTCTTATAGTTTAATTCATTTTTCGTCCAGAACAACCAACCACACAAAGTCTGTATCTTTTTCTTTTATGCACCACACCCATAGTAGTTACACTTCGCATATTCTTAGGCAAAATAAAACCTTATAAGCAATTGAAACGCCAATCGATCAAGAATCATGACTTAGTTTAGCTAACATATTTGTAACTGATCAATTAACTATGAGATGGAATAGTAGCCCTTCGATCATATTCAAACTCACTTGAACCGTTGGATTAAGAATAGAGAATCTTGTGCCTATTTCGCCATTTCGTAATTCAACATTTCAGGATCCATGTGGTGAAGCTTAGCACCTCTAGCTTCTTCCTCCATCTTCCATCGATGTGCTCAATGGTTGTGACCACGCGCTTATTCATAAAGTGCTTTCGCAATTTCACATTTCATGAATCTGGAGATGAGGCATCTGGACTCTCCAAGTCACGATCCCAAAAACTTCAAAATGGAGCTTATCTGAGTTGACTCCTTCCCTCCTCGTGACCACCGGCAGTGCCCATAGGCCGTGTCAAAAAGGCGCTTCATATTTTGTGATTTTCCACATCATGCTCCGTTGACTCCAAGTCAGCGAAATTCTAATTGCTTGCCACTTGTCCTCTGATTTGACGGTTCAGATATGATCTTGATTCAATAGCTTAGATCATATCACGATTTCGCATATCGCGATTTTGACGTTCTTATGGTTATGTTTCTTGCCTCTCCAAGTCGCGATTCGCGAAACTCTAAAATGGAGTCATATCAACGGTCTAGATCACACCTTGATCTAACGGCTGCGATTAAATCATGATTTCGCATATCGCGATTTCAGTGGTTATGTTTCTTGCCTCTCCAAGTCGTGATAGGAAAATCTCCGAGATGGAGCTCAGATCAACAGTCCACATTCTTGGTGATCCGACGGTCCTGATCTTTTCGGGATCTCGCATCTCACTATTCCTTAGATGGAGGTTCTCATCACTCCAAGTCACGATAGGTGAGACTCCGAAATGGAGTTGGATCAACATTCCAGAACAAACCTCGATATGACGGCTAAGATAGTTTTGTGATTTCGCATATCGCAAATTCAAGAGGTTAGGGAACCCCATTCCTTTGACTTTCCAGTCAGCAGCATGATGATATTTTGCCACATGTCCTGCCTGAGGATGGATGGTCCTCCTTCTTTCAAGATTTTGTGAGCCCGCTTCTCCTTGCACTTTAATGATCATGCAGGTTCTCCCTGATCCAATGATGGTCGGAACTTATGCTCAGATCTGACGCCTGAGATCTGTCCTCCTCTTCTTCACGTTCTTCTTGTATACAATCAGATTTGAAGGTCCTCCTTCTTTTGGGAATTAAAATGGGATCCAACAATCAGAAATGCTGCTTCTCCTCCTGAGCTTACTTTGTTCCGTTTACTCTGATTTTGCCATCGATGATCTGCCAACAATCCTCTGCACTATCTCTTTTGAGCTTATTTGAATCTTCTCTGCAACGTCTTCTCATAATTCCCATCTATTACATACTTTCTGTACTCATGCCATCTTCATTGTTGTACTTTCCATCAATGACAAGCATACAAGCATGCATTGTCTGTTAAATATTTGCCAACAAAAACAAGAATTTAGAAAATTTCTCATAGAATTTGTTCTCTTGTAGAAACTGTAGTACCAGGCACAAGTGCTCATCATTCTCCTCCATCGCACGAGAGTAAATAAAAATATCAGCAATAAGTACTTGGATGAACTTGTCCAAGTATTCGCGGAACACCCCATTCATCAAACTCATAAATACCCCTGGGGCGTTCATCAATCCAAACAATAGGACAGTAAACTCATAATGTCCAAACCTCATCTTAAAGGTGGTGTTAGGGATATCATCCTCCTTGATCTATAACTAGTGATACCCTGATCTCAAGTTGATTTTCGAAAATATTGTCACGCCTTACTTTTGATCAAGCAGATCATCAATCCTTGGAAACAGATATTGATTCTTGATCATTTCCTTGTTCAAATGATGGTATTCAATGCAGAGTCTCCATGACCCATCCCTCTTCCATATGAAAATAACAGGCGCCACCCACGGTGACACACTTGGATGTACAAGTCCTAGGTCCAACAACTCCTTCAGTTTCATTCTCAACTCCTGTAACTCCGGGGTCGACATTCGATAAGGTGCTCTTGATATCGGTTCAGTTCCCAGTTTTAGGTCGATGGTAAATTCCAAATCCCTCTCCGAAAACATCCCAGGTGACTCCTCAGGGAAGACGTCCGCAAATTCGCTCACCAACGGAAGGTGTTCTAGACCTTCCACTAGTCCCTTCTCATTTAATGCAAGGATATCATAAATATTACATCCCTTACACATGATCTTCCATAGCTGCAAGGAAGAGATGCACCTCAGGGAAAATCCCTGGTTCTGACCTAGAATCACGCATCTTTATCCCTCATCATCGACCAAGATTAATCGTTTTATCTTACAATTGAGTATCGGCTCATGTGATTCCAACCAATCCATACCGATCATGACATCATAAGATCCTAAGATCATTACGTATAGGTTGACCCTGGTGAAAAACTCTCCCAGGTTAGGGCTATAGCCTGTAACCTTGCCACCAACCTTTTTTTTGGCTCTTGAATCCATTTCTACAAAGCTAATCTCATCATGTTTGACTGTCTTTACCTTAATTATTTTTAGCACTGCACCAAAAATGAAACTCTCGGTAGCACATGGATCTATCAAAATCCTAAGGGTCTAGTCAGCGACTGTACCTGACATCTTGAGCACGGTCGACATGTTCTCTTCCTGGCAGTTATTCACCGCTGCATGAATCCGATGGGCCTTGCCCAAATCTCCCACGGTAGTGGGTCTGGCTGATCCAGATGCTCTGGTCCTCTCCACTGGGAAGTCACGCTATTAATGTGGTTCCCCACATGTCCAACACCCTTTCTTCAGTCTAGTTCTCCTAGTACCTAAAGTAGAAGTTGACAACCCACCGGCCTGGAACCTTGGTTTGTTCTACTGAATAGGCCTAAACTATTATTGTTGCAGTCGATGTTGTTTTTGATGTTGTGGTCCTCGGTAAGTTGTCTGCTTTTGAGGCATTAGATGCAAAGGTGTAGTGAAAGTGAAGCCTCTCTAGAATCCATAATATCCTAGTGAATGTCTAGTTTGTGTCTGATGCTACTATGCACTAGATGATGCCTGTCCCACTAGTCTCACTAGAGTCCTGCTCTTACCCCCGCTGATAAGCTCCTCCTCTTCTATGAGGGCCTTCTGAACATCATCATGCAAGGTTTGAGGCATCAAAATCCTAACCTTTGTGTGAATGATAACATTAAGTACAAAGAAGAACATGTTGACCTTAAGTTTCTCGGTATTCAGGTGTGGAGCATACCGAAGCAGCTCTAGAAAATGGGCCTCGTACTCGGGCACCGTACGGTCACCCTGTTTTAAGGTGTTGAACTCGTTGAGATGACGCTCAATGAATTCCTCTGACAGATACCTCTCTCTGAATTGTTCCTTGCACAGTTGCCATGACACATCTTCAACTATCATGTTCAATTGTGGTAGGAGCGTCTTCCAGCATAGAAGAGTGCTCCCCTTCAATTGAAATACCACCATGTGAACCTTCATGTTGGAGGTATAGTCACGAAATGAAAAGCATGTCACCATTTTCTCCAACCATGCCTCAACGATTGCGTTGTCCGGGGCACCAAAGAACTCGGGAAAATTGACCTTATCAAGTTCTCAGTGAATGCTACCAGTACTAACCAGAGTGCGTGGTGGACCCTCGGGAGGTGCCGACACTTTTGCCTCATATCTATCCAAATGGTTGATCAATTCCTCAAACATCTGCTGAAAGGACTTCATCATCCCAACCACATCACACACTGCTATTTGTTCCTTCCCAACAACTGGGTCATCTCCCTGGGGGTTAGACCCCTCAGGCATGGATGTTACTGGGGGAGTCGCACCCCCTCCCCTACCACCCCGTCGTCTGCCTTCACAGTGTCATCTAACTATGATTACCTGCAGGAATAAAAATCGATTTAATTAGCAACATTACAATCAAATATCTAATCAACGTAAGTTGTAGTGATCCCAAGTCGTGGGTCGAAACCTTTCTTATACCATATGTAACGTCCCCTGTCATTATGACTACATGCGACGTAATGCAAAAGTAATTTCTTTTTTTTGTTTTAAGAAGGAAGGGGACAACAAAAACAATTAATCAACACAACTTCACGACAAAAACAACACATGCAAATCATGCAACATACAACAATGAACCAACACAATAGCACATCATGCAACTAGACGAGTATGTGATACAATAGACAATAAAAATGGCTAAGCTAAGGACAATCGTCAAGATAAACCAGAAGCAACCAACATCAAGTGACACAGTTAACTTGAACCTTCACAGCGAGCGAGGAAAAAGTGATAACAAGCATTACAACACAAGTATCAACATCAACTACAATGAACATTACGCCCCCGTCGGGAAGGACACGACTCTAGCTAGGATATCATTCGCATCTATTAATCAGAGCACACAATGATCCCCTCATCAAGAATCATTCATTGACAAGTGGTAGGCATGACAGTAACCAAGGCGCGACATAACCTGTCTAGACCAATAACCCAAGAAAACTCTAACGCACTAGGAGACCGAATTAACTGTCAAAAATACTTGAAGACTAAACCCAAGCACCCAATCAACAAGGCAACAAGACGCAAGGGAAATCTGACTACTATAACAATCATACATCACATTAAATTCCTAGCGAAACAAATTCCATTGCAAACATACATCAATTAAAGGACGCAATTAGCCATCGATGAAATATTCCCTCGAGAATCAATTCTACAACAACATGCATTAATTAAAATCCTCTCTCTTGTTTTTCAATTCATTGTTAATTAATCAAGATTTCATTAACAAAGTTTCACTAGAATTGTCATTCACTAACATATAATTCCTTGTATAAGCCTAAGAGAAGTCTTCCAAACCTATAATTATTATTGTTTTCTATTAATATTCTATGTCAGACAATCAATATTGTTGTCTATTAATAAATCTATGTCTAACAATAATATCTTTGTCTATTCATATTTGTGGTCAACAACAACATCGATGTCTATTAATGTTTGTTGTCAACAATAACATGTTATCTATTAATAAGAAATCAACAATCAACAGATCTTTACCATGACCATTTAAAAAGAAAAGAAATGAATCCAGATTAGATTAAGTAGGGATACCATGCTAACCATTCATTTGTTACTAAATCATTGTTTATCAAATACATGATATTGTTGTATATTAAGTACATGATATTGGTGTATATTAAATATGTGATAATGTTTTCTATCAACCTTATGATATCGTTGTCTATTAGACACATGATATTTTTGTCTATAAAATATATAAAATCATTGTCATCATATAAAATGTTGTCTATCATATATAAAATTGTTGTCTATTATTTATAAAAATTTATGCCTATTATATAAAATCGTTGTCATCTATATAAAAAGGTGTTGTATATCATATGAATAAAATCGTTGTCATATATAAAGTCATCGAACTTTAAAAATTGAAACTTACATCCTATCATAAACAAGTTACAAACTGAATAATATTGCTATACTAAACTCTCAAATTACAGTAATCGCTCAAATCATAGTAATCGCTCATCAACGCTCAACAAAAATCATGGTAATTTGCTCACAATAAAATTGTTGTCAACAGTAAAATTTATGGAAATCGCTCAGTTAATTTCTAGGGAGTACACATGGATTATTCATGACAGAAAACACAGAGATAAATTGATTACACGTAGAGATGAATTGAAAGTGCAAAGTTAATTTCTGAGTTTGATTAAGTGCAGGTATAATTGAACGTGGAGATAATTGATGAAGATATAAATTAAATGCAGATATTAATTGAATGAAGATATAAATTGAATGTTGAGATTAATTATTCAACAAAAATGTAGAGAATCAAGCCCCAAATCGTGAGTGGGTACTGTATAAATAGCTGAGATAAACTGGGTGAAATAGTTGGCACAATACTGGGTAAATCACCCAGAAAATGGTGGGGTACATGCTGGGTAAAATGCCAAGAGAATCGTGGTGTGAAAGTTGTGATTTATCAAAACAAACGCAGAGGTTTACCATTTCAAAACTTTGGAAATCATCATTAAAAAAAAAAACGCATAGATTTCCCATTCCACAACACTGAAAATCATCATTAAAAAAACCGCAGAGATTTACCATTCCACAACTTTGGAAATCATCAAAAACACAGAGATTTTTCCATTTAAAATGCAGGGAATTATCATTAAAAAAAAACGTTGGGATTTATCATTCAAGGATGAATCATTCTAAAACGTAGAGAGACCTGTACAAATCGTGGAACGAAATACATGGATTATTAATGTTGTTCACTGGGAGAAATAAAAAATGCAGAGAACAATAACTATGAGATTTGAAGGTGGTTTTGTAACATCCCACTCTGGCGCACTGAGAAAACTTATTATTTGAGGACACTTTCTCGCAAGTGATCTGGACTTTTCTTATGTTAAAACATTTATACTTGATTATGATGCATTATGATAGACGACATGATTTTTTACTATTTGATGTAGACAGGTGCTATTGACTCAGTTGTATTGAGTGTGCAGTGTTTTGGACCTTGAGGATGCAGAGGCATCGG
>SNQJ01S0272683.1:0-11608 GCA_010110895.2 Picea sitchensis
TATCGAATTTCACTGTAAGTTTTAATCAAGTTGAAAACTTGTTTGAATGATTTTAATGGATATAATTTAGTATAGGATATGATATTTAACATGAAGTAGAATGATTTTAAAGGATACAATTTAGTATAAGATATGGGTTTTTACAAGGACTCGTTAAAGGATCTTGAGTCCAAGAAGATTCAACAATAATATCTCAAGGCACGTGTTTTCCTTCATTGGCTATGCTCAAGTCCCTGTGACCCATCCTTGGTGTGAAAAATGCTCGTAATCACATCCATATCCAACCTTGATGCTAAGCACCCCCTAGAGAGGGGTTATGTTGTGTGTTTTTCAGGTGTTGTTCATGGTGATTGAAACTGAGAAGTGGTGTTCAGGGCCCAAGGCTCAAATGTTGATGATGTTATTCCTCCCCTTAACCAATGAAAAGGGAATTAGGATATTTTTTCCATACCAAAATTATGGTCAAGTCATCAAGGCCCATACATAGTGCATGATACATATTAATGGCACCTATATTCAAATTCTAGGGGAGATAACTTCTAGTGAGGGATCATGTCATTGTGTCTAGGGTTTGTTCATGGAAATTTGAGAACGAGAATGTTCAATTAGGGATTAAGGTCCTTGTGTACCCTCCTTGACCATGTTTAGGCATCCAAACCCATTTCGGTCCAGGGCCCTTGTTTACCCACTGACCATGTTTATGCATTCATTGGTTACCTTGACTATGTTTAGGTTTGATTTGGAACTCTCCTTATTTCCACCCATAGTTAACTAATTTTATGATGGTCGATTTACCAACTATTGTAACAAGAATGTGCACAAATTATTATAATTCACACTTTAATAACATATGTTCACTAATAACAAGTGAACATTTCTAGTTGTATAATTCAAGAAAACACAAGGCCTAACCTTATTTTCTCTGAAAAGATCGACATGTCTTTAACAACATAATAATTCCTGGGAAATACTATTATTGCAATACTTTTTTAGTGGATTGTGTGACTGGGAAGATAAATGTTTTCAAGTTCTTTCTATAATCGTCCTTGTAGAAGACAACCAAGCTGACACAATCAGAAAAATATAGATGGAAGACTCCCTAAAAATTCAATGAACGAAGGGAAAAGGTAAATTTGGGTATGGACAAACATAGTCATCCATCAATGGGAACATCAATTCCTTACATAATGGAGATTGAGGTGATTTCTACTTTGTCACCATAGATGAAGCGTAAGCATCCAATGGGGGAAATTCTAATTCCATCATCAAGTCAAGTTCCAACCAATGTTCCATCAACAAAAAATGTTTTGGTTAGAAGAGGGCCTTTGAAATGGAAATTTTGCAAGATGTTGAGTATACACATGGAGAACCTATATCCATGAATTGATAAATCTTTTATTGAAAAATCTCTTATGGTGCAAGATCATGAAATTTTTTTGGGTGTTCATCAATGTCTAGTGCACTGCCAATCTTGACAATCAAGTGAATGAAATGCATTGATCTCCTTGTGAATTTTTTTTCAATGTCACGGTGATAGGTTCTAGACTGAGGGTCCACCTTTCTTACCTCATCTATTTAGTGTACTATGAAGAACTTATAGATGTGTTAATGTGGGTGAAAGTGATCTAGCGATGCTTGAAGGAAAGTTACCTAAATGAACTATTGATTGATAGTTTTAACAAATATAATAAAACTTTTCTTTTTAATTGAAAAAATGATGCATTTAAATGTTAATTATTTTTGGCCTTGTGAAAATCACATAGTTTAGTTGTTGTTAGGAAAATTCTAGGCATAAGGATATTTAAAAGTTCAGAGACCACTAATCATGTTGTTGGAAATCTTTAGGATGCATTTAATATAATTAGAAATAATAATCATTCAAAATATGTCGTATCATTATCATGTATTGTCGAGTGAGTTGTAAAACATGACCACAAACCAGCGTCTTTCTAAAAACATCCTAACATTTTTCCAAAGTAGAAGTGCCAAATTCTGCGAGGTATGCTATTAGAGAAATCCTTGACAACCAGGTTCAAGAATAGGTATTGGGCCTCATTGGTAGGCTAGCTCATTTTGAGATGAATTTAATTAAAGTGGTTAAGGAGCTAGTCTAGAATTTTTGGCATGAACATGTGAGGAGGCATTTATGTGATCGAACAAATATACTAAAGTTGAGAGGAGGTTCTAGAGACTATCAACCACACATTAGACACTTTATTGGCATGCCATAGACAAAACTACATGAGAGATTCAAGAATGAGCACAAGGATTTGAGTCTAGGCCAAATATCTTTTAAGAAGTGAAAATATTGGTATGTTAGAATATGCATTGACCATAGCACATGCTACTATAGATACCAGATAGTGTTATTATTATTATATTTATATATGCTGCAACTATGTTTTTTCAACACAAGCCATGTGAAGAATGCTCAACCATACTACCAGCAATTTCATCCGGATATTCTATTCACAACATCAAATCATCAGGTGAAGTGTATTTTCATTATTTATCTAATCTATTCTTGAAAGCGAGGATAAAAAATTTGGAAGGATGGGGGTTGACATGTGGAGCTTTGAATATTTTACTTATGAACTAAATGATGGGAAAGAAAGAAAAAATAGAACATTGTTGATGTCCTAGGCCAATGTTGTGTACTTAAAGGGGATACATTCATTTAAGTTTCACTTAGAAATTTTACATATATTCTGAAAAGTTAACATTCTAATTATGCCCTAATTTTTTGTGCCACTAGGTACGAGTATATTATTTAACCAAGGACATTATGGAAAAAATAGTTATGTTCGACATGTCAGCATGTGGTTGTGGTGGTAGGATGAGTAATTTAGAATATGTATGGATACCTTTCCCCTCAGTACTATACTATCAATTGTGGATTTTGTTGAGAACTGCACCCTCCAACTACACAATGAGATCCAAAGGAAATATTATCATTCAGATAAGGTCAACATAATTGTACATATCACATATCTAGCATGGGCTCGATAGTGGTGAAGACAATAAGATAGTGTTGAATGTGTATAAATTCTACAATAGTGATGATATATTCCATGAGGGTGAAATGCGAGGTGGGTTACACTTTCTTGACAATCGGTCTCAAATTTTGAAAAACAAATTCTGACCGAACTAAATAGCACTTCCGGTAGAAAGATATAATTTCGGTAGAACTATTGTTACGGTAGAAAACATAATACAATCAAATCAAAGCGGAGCCAAAAGCGGGCCCTCGATTTTTGCGTGTAAAATTTAATTCGACGGATATTTTTTAAGCCAATAGTTTTGGTCGAACTATTGTTGGCGGTAATTCGTTCGAACAATATTTGACCCGAACAATAGTTACGACAGGCTTCTTTATATAATTGCCACACATCGTTGTTGGGTTTAAGAACCTTTTACGGTTGTGAGGCACTTTGCAAAGATGCATTATTAGCCGGTGTTGCGAAGTGCGTATGCGTAGAAACGTATTTGAGAGATGTTCGCAGAGGTACGTATCGTAGAGAGCATATGCGCGAGGAAATTTTGTTGCCGAGTCTGTGTCGTAGAGAGATGTAATGCATGCCGCAGAGAGTCTGTAGATGTGTCGTAAGGGTACGTATCCGCGAGGAAGCGTGGTGTGATGGGTGATGGGATCATTTCAGTGGTCAGCGGGGGAGAATTTGGGGGTATTTTACAACCGTTTTTCGCGTTTTGCGTCGGTTATATTTTTACATATATGTATGGTAGGTTTATATAACTATATATGTTAATGTTTATATAACATATATATGTATTCGCGTTTTATATTAAGAACATATTGGAGTTGTATGTATATTTGGTTTTATATTATAAGATTTTCTCGCTTATATAACAATTATATTACACATATATGTACGTGTTTATATAACGGTTATATTGGATTTATATGATTATATTGCGTTTATATGATTATATTCGCGTTTGCATGAGTTATATTTTACCATATCTTGTATAATGCGTTATGTATATTACCTGATTATATAGCATGTATATTACCGCAGTTATATTTACGTTTGTATATACACGATTATATTACCGATTAGTATATTGCAGTTATATTGCGTTTGTATATACCGCGTTATGTTATATTTTTAGGTTATATTAGCGTGTTATATATACGTTGTCCTGTACAGTTATGTTATGTTATATTAGTATGTATTATATTGCGATTATATTTATGTTATATTATATGCAGTTATGTTATGTTATGCAGTTATGTTATATTATAGCGTTATGTTATATTGCAGTTATATTGCGTATGTTATATATACGCAGTTATGTTATTTTGCGCAGTTATGTTATGTTATATTGTGTATATTGCATTACTGCAGTTATGTTATGTTATATTGTGTATGTTATATTATTGCAGTTATGTTATATTATATTCTTGCCCGGTTATGTTATCATTATGCCACCCGGTTATGTTATAAATTATAGCGTTTGCTTATACTACCGGTTATGTTATATTACCGCAGTTATATTACGCGCCTGTGTTATATACCCTTGATTATGTTATATTACCTGATTATGTTATGTTATATTCGCATTATGTTATATTACTACGATTATGTTATGTTATATACATGATTATACTATGTTATGCAGTTATGTTATGGTACATTAGCAGCGTTATATTGCACGGTTATGTTATATTGCACAATTATATTGGTATGTTATATATACGCAGTTATGTTATATTACCCATGTTATGTTATATTCGCGTATATTATATTTACGCAGAACTATGTTATATATCATTATATAACACGTTTATATTATATTACTGAGTATATTTATGTTATATTGCGTATGTGTTATATATTACGCGATTATATTTACGTTGTATGTATATATCACGGTTATATGTATATATGGGTTTTGTAAAATGTAATATCGCGATTATATTCGTTTGTATATATGTATGTCCAGGATTATTTAAATATAATGTATATCGCGTTTATATGTATGACTGAGTTCCATTAAAATCCGTGGAAAAACACATTCGCGATGTAACAATTTGTGAGGAAAAAGTTACGGTATTTCGGTTAAAGGATTTTGCCGCTGGGATGAGGATTCTTGATCTTGGTGGTGCGGTATTTCAAAGGGTCTTAACGTATGCATGCCACTTGATGCTGAGGACACTTGCTTTCATAAGTGATGGATACTTTGATGTTGGACCTTATATATTTGACTATGATGTAATTGGCGGTTGATACCTGATCTCGTTACTATTCATGTATAATTTTCATGGCTTCGATTGATTAGGTAATAGGAGTTTGGCACAGGGGATGCAAAGCATTAGTGAGCCTTAATTTCGGTTGAGTCAGGTAGTGTGATTTTGGGTTGATTTGGTTATTATGATGTTGATTTGATATGATGATTTGATGACGACGTGGAAAATGATTATTATTGGTGATGCGGTATGATAAGCATGAGCTTAATCTATGTGGTAAAGGGGCCACACACAATTGCGAAGGTTGAGGAGGGGTGGGCGGCATACCGCTTTTAGCACTCCCGCCGTGGCTCGAGCGTAGGTTAACGATCACCTAGTTCGAAGGTTACCTGATCACCGTGAGAAGCCATTGCAACGGTCATCCGCGATGATTCTAAGAAGTGGCATAATAAAGCGGGGCCTTATTCCTTAAAACCCTTAGTCTCCTACTAAGCTCACACAGCGGAGTGTCCATCCGGGGTATAGAGTCTATCCAGTTGATGCGGCCGGTAACGCGGGTACATGGTGCATCACGAAGGAACCCGCGTCGCCTGGCGAATTCACCAAAGGCGGTGATTAGCACCCTTGGGCGCCCGTGGTGAACTTCGAAGAACGTCAACGATTAAAGAAGTTTGATGAGTCATCCCTAAGCTAGCCCTAAGTCTTCTTTATTATAAAACTTTAAACATTACCCCTAACCAATTGTTGTCTAGCCAAAAATCTAAACACTAAGCCTAGAAACCGGGGGATCTTTTCGATTAAGCAGCCCTTAACTTTTTGAGCTTTCAAAAGAATAAAAAGAGAAGAAAACATAACTCGAGATATATACTTTAATCCGATAATTTTTCGTGTTTGTAAAACTCTTGCCCTTCCCCTAATGCAGGTGCAGCCGTAAGCCTAGAATCTCTCTTTGAATCACGAAAATCGCAGGACTTTGCATTAATGATAAATTAAATGCATACTTCTAATGAAAAAAGAATAAAACTTATAATTACATGTAGGTTTATATTATAAGCCCATTTTATAACCAAATTAAGATTAAGCATGTGAGTTATAAAGAGTTGTGAAAGAAATAAATGTTATTATAAACGGGTATGCTTATAATTATACGCTCGGCCATAAAGCTTGGGAAGGGGAAATAAAAGTTAAATATTAAACTAATAAAGTGAAAAGGGGGAAAAAACAGGGGGGGAAAAAAAAAAAAAAAAAATAGATAAATAATTAAATAAATAAAATAAATGAATGAAATAGTGAAATGGTATGCTTTAAAAAGAAAGGAAAAGGTGAATAAAGAAATAAAAGTAGTTTGGTTTGCCTGAAGCGGGTAGAACTAAAGAAATGGGAAAACCTAAGTGAAAGGAGGATTAGGGTTTGGGTGGGGGAAGGAGAAAGAAAGAGATGGGGGCTTTTTGGGGGCTTTTCTTTTTGGCTGAGATTGAATGGCTATTGCTAAGAGAAGAGAGACTGACTGATTGCTAGTAGGAGTTGGGAATCCTCGACAGAATTGAGTGGTAGCTCAGCCTTTATTTGAGAACTAGGACACTTTCTGGTTGGCTATTGTGGCCTTCTAAGCTCAGCGGTGAGGAAAGAGTACCTAAGCGTTGGTAGGAGATAGAGTGGTTAAATGTGATGCAAGACGGGAAGCGAGGAAAGCTGGCGGGCTTGAGAATCGTCGTGGAAGCGAATATACAGGCAAAGAATGCGGCTCCTCTATTTTTGGCAAGTAGAATAGTTCTTGTATAGACTTTGCCAATTTCCAGGAGTTATTGCATAAATTGATTTTTATAATTTGTAGCTTCAAAGGGATATCGTTAATGCGGCACTTGTTGTTGTGGTTCACCAATGGTTTGTGTTACGGTGATTTTACCGATTGGATTCACTATAAATCATGGTGAAGCGTTTTCTTCCCTAATTCTGAGAGGAGGGCGACCGATTAGTGGACATCGCGTATGATGCTGCTTGTCCCTTCGGTACTAAATTTATGTCCTTTGGCACTTTTAAAATCCTTGTCATTCCTTTAAAAAGCCCTGCGCCTCTGGAGACGTAATTTCGCGAGTATTTGGTTTCCGTGATAGTCTTAGGTCTATTAGGTTGCGGGTAAAGATTAGGCGGTGGGGCTTTCTATTTTAACCGGGGCAGTTCCCAAGTCATTCCTCACTGTTTGCTTGCCAGTGTTAATAGGCGAGGAGGTATTGTCTTCATCAACCCGGGTGTGCAAAACGGACCAGAAGTCGTAGATACTCAAGTTGATATACTTTTACCATCCATTACTAGGGTGTGCAAAACGGATAGAAGTCGTAGATGCTCAAGTTATTGTTTGCCATCCATTGCTATTTGTACTTTAAAACCCTAGCCCAAATTTGACATCCACGTATTGCTGGTGAATCTTGTAAATATTATCTCAGTACATAGGCACTGTTTACATCGAATGTTCGGTGTACGCTGGGATAGAAGCCGCAGATGCCTGCGGGCGAAAGGTGTTCTTGATAGTGTTGGGGTCATGGTAACGCGCGTAGTTATCATTACTCTCCTTCTTATTCTTGCAACGCCATGACCCGGTTTGGGGAGGTCTCTTCTTGTTGTTGTTGGTTCCTGATCCCACAATGAAGCACCTACATGCCTCTGCGCGTGTTATAGTAGCGGTTGTAAACTACCGTATTCTGTCGAGCGTTTAGAGCGTTCTTGCCGTGAGAGAAAAAATTAAAAAAAAAACCCCCACATCCCTTTTAAAAAAAAACACATGAATAAAATGTTCACATGAATAAAATGCAGACAACTTTTCAATGTACGTTATTTACAAACCCCTTCAACCTACAAAAATATATCCCTGCTGTTGTGTGTACTCCATCGCATTTCGTCTTCAGCAAGTTAATTGAATCCTTCTAAATTCTGGGGCCTTGCTTTTACATAATTTGTTACTTTCCGAATCGCAATTTCCTTGTCCTCCTTCATTGGCTAAAGAATCCCTGGTTTCTATCCAACCTTGCCTGTTTTTCATCGAGTTGAAGAAAACGACAAAGGAGTCCTTCGCAAAACACCTTGCATAAGGAAAAGACGGCAAACAATGGCGGCCGTTCTTCTAGTTGAACATAACTTGCTCGCTGTATTGGGAGCCTTATCGTGCAGGACACCACCTTTACAACTTTATGTTTTCAGGCAACAATTACCTCGTGTGGACTTTGCGTATTATTGAATTTTGTATGTGAAGCTTTTACACGGTTGCCAAATTTGGGTACACAATCTCTAACCTCGTATGCGATTGAATTATAATGTTAGGTTTTTAATAGATGCTAATTGATTGAATGCCTGAGTGGTAACCAAAATTTTACGGTTAGACGGATTTAATAATGGAAAACAGGAATTTCCTACACTAAGCAGCCGCACGCTTGCCAAATTTCCCGAAGATAGGTAGCGCCACAATTTATCAGTGTCATCATCAATTTAATCTAATTTCTATTGGACTGTGTGAAATCTCTAGGCTGTAGCGTCCATTCATCAAGGTCCGTGCTGGCGCCATCGATGCTTACAGATGAACAACGTCAAGGCATGTGGAACTTCCCGTAAAGTCCTCGCTCAGTCCGAGAGAGTGCAGTCGCCAGGATACTCTTTTTCCTTTTCGAAATTTGATTTTAAACCTCAGTCCTGACTTTTCACTCCCTTTGGATTTTTACATATTTAAATAAACGGAAACTGAACCCTTTCTTCCACTTGATAAACCAGTGACTTCTCCTTGCTTCCACTCTTCGATTTTCCGTGTTTCTGACTCGACCACGCGCTGGTAGTAACTGTTGCCAGATGCCGAAATTTTCACCTGCCTTGGCAGACTGGTCAGTCGCTGCTTCCTAGGGTAGTTATTAATGGCACGCCGGTCAAGACTGTCAGCGCTCCGCTGGAATCGAGCCTTCAGCGAGCAGGCTCGTTTACCCACCTGTCCCGCTCGCTTGTGCAGAAGTATCACGCCTGGGCGGTTTCCCGGTTTCCAATTTCCAGGATTCTGATGATAAAGGTTGATCATAACCTGCACGAGTTACCTTTTACCCTTGTGTTAAATTTAAAATTAAATCAAGGAACGAATTAAATGATAGTGTCCAGACATCCCGCTCAATGGAGTTTTGAGTACTGGCGTAAAACCTAATTTTACCCCTCAACCAACCACGAATGAACCAGTCAAAGCGAAGGGTTATCACTTATTATTCACTTTTGTTTGGTTTTAAGGCTTATTTCAGTTATGGCTACAGTTGTGCTCTTTAATTAATTAATCAGGTACTAGATGCTTTTTACATTATTCTTGGGCGTACTTACATTTCCAATGTTATATTATGTTATGTAGGTACTCTTAAAATTGAAAATCTGTATTTTGATATCATGGAGTATGCACAAATCTTATGTTTAAATCATTCAGTAAATCAAGTGGCTTTTAACATTAGACGACATAATGGATGCGTGATTCTTTATTGGATATTAAATGATGGTTCTTCTAGGGATATAGATACATGTATGTGTTGTTACATTAAAATTTGTTTAAAGGGTTGTTCTCGTTTTTATAATGCAGGCTAACTTATATGCTGTTACATTAATTTAGTTTAAAAGGGGTGTTCTCATTTTATATGACGCAGGTTGGTATTAGTGCCATAAAAAGGAATGGTCATAATTCCCTTTTTATAGAACTTGGGTTCTTATACGTGCTTTTGATTGTAGGGTAATGAGATGGACATGGTAATAGCTATGGCAATGAAGAATAAAAAAAAAAATGAAAAATAAAATAAAATAAAATGGTTGATGTATTATGGTAGGGATGACAACTAATTATCATCAGTAGCAGATTATATAATGTCCTAAACTAAGCGCATTGAGTCTTTACGATATAGTAAATGTGGATGCACAATTTTTGAAGATTGCGTTAGTAATGAAACTTCATGTAATTGGATGGTTATTAAACAATTTACATTATGTTTCCCTTGATTTTAATTTATTGGGTTAATCGTCGATTATTCTTTTCGCCATGTCGTGGTAAGGAAGGGTCATCATGGGTTTTAAGTACAATGCTAATTTATTAAAGGAATATGAGTTCCAGCTGATTGAAGGATGAGTTGCCATAAAGAAAACCTTTAAAATCCAATCGGCCTTAGGTTTTCCCTTGATTTCGAATTTAACAAGTTAATCGCGAATATTTTATGATGAAAGTAAATCTTAGGTTCGATTTACAATGCTTTTATAAGGGTAAATTCAAGGTCGTTCGTGTTTAGGTTTTGGGTAGATCCGTCGTTTTAAATATCCAACATAAGGTAAAGTCACCCTTATTTTAAGTGCATTGATATGGTGATATAGAAGACGATGATAAGGTTGTTGGGTGATGTTAGAGCGACTTCTTTATGATAGACAACATGTAAACATAGGATCCCTAATTCTAAGGACGTTCAATGATTTGGTTCAGTAAGCAGGGACTCGCAGTTAACTAAGTATACTTTATTTAAGGCAGGGTTGGTAACTCGTCGTCTCATAGAAGTCAATGGAGTAAATGGTCTATTTTTAGTGTCGTTTTCTTCTTACAGTTGCTTGTTGTGCGCCTGGTGTCATTGGTCGTTAATGCTTGCAGTTTTTGTGGTGCGTCTTATGACTTCTTGTTGTGATCGTCATGGTTGCGTCTAGTGAGTCGTAGGGTGGGGACGTGAAGTCAAGGATGTCTGTTCCTTTTCACACGAGCACCCCCACCTTAAACAAAAAAAAAATCTGCACTGGTTATCAGAGTTGTTGTCGTATCAAGGAGGTCGTTACATATGGTATCAGAGCCGGTTCGGCCTGCGACTTGGGGTCTGCTATGGATTTCGTTGACATTATTAGAGTGATTATTGTGGCGAATCGAGCTGTTTGTGTGCGTGCATGGTGATCATGGTTAGAGGACGCCATGTAGGCAGACGACGAGGTGCTAGGGGAGGAGGCGTGACGCCTCCAGTAGCATCCACGCCAAGGGGGTTTAACCCCCAGAGAGGTGAGCAGGTTCTCAACAGATGCAGGTCGCATTTGGCGATGTCGTGGGGTTGATGAGGTCCTTTCAGCCCATGTCTGTGGCACTGATCAACCGTTTGGACAGAGACGAGGCCAGGGCGTCGACACCCGCTGAGGTTCTGCCCTGCGCCGACCATAATAGGTAGCTTTCATCGTGAACTCAAGAAGGTAAAATTTCCCGAGTTCTTTGGTGACCCGGACGACGCAGCCTCCGAGCCATGGTTGGAGAAGATGGCGATGTGCATCGCACTTCGCAATTATACCTCCCACATGAAGGTTCGCATGACGGTCTTTCAACTGAAGGGGAGCGCTCTTCTATGGTGGAAGACGCTCCTACCGCAGCTGAACATAGCC
>SNQJ01S0272684.1:1066-11608 GCA_010110895.2 Picea sitchensis
AATGCAGGATCCTCTTGAATCCAAAACTTCAGGAAGATGAAAATGCTATAGCAACACTGCAATCAAACATACATCACAATAAAGTGACAACACTCGACTAGATCATCCATGCACGAGTATTTCATTCTTAGAGGAAAAAGAGATCGAACAAAATGTTGACTCTCATTAAATAAGAAGTCTCAAATTATGCACACTTGACCAAAGAACCAGAAATTTCATTAAATCTTTACAATCAGGATCTTAGCTCTACCATTGACCCTAAACAAAATGGAAAAACTAATTATTTATCTTTAGAATCAACTTACCACTACTAGGAATGTGATTTGGCGACTACAATCAAAGCTTTGCATCTGCATCTTCTCTGTCAGACTGTGTAGGCACTCTTCTGTCAGACATGATCTCAGATCAACATGGGATTTGTAGGAAAATTTTCTTAGAGGAGTGCCACGGGCTGACGGCTCAGTCCCCTCTGCCAGATCTTCCATTTATGGAGTGAAACGAGGTTTCAATGACCTCCCCCATTTTCATTTACTACTTTCATTGGTAACGGGATGAGGCCTGACACCCCTAAATGTTCCAGGCAATGCTCACGACTTCTGTGAGTCAATCTGGACGCCTTGAAGCCATGAAAATCTTTTTCTGTGACCCACATGGGCGATTTCATCCTTTGGCGTAGCCCCTTTACATCACTCCATGGAACTTCGGGCGGTGACCATGGGCCCAACTCTCGGGTGCTTCACGATTTTGAGTTTCAAGAACTTGCATCGCGCTCCATGTGAAAACCCTCGAGTCATGAAATCGTGACTTCTCGGATCAGATGCCACACACCCCTTTGAATCATATGGCCCAGATAAATATCGACACTTCATTACTTCAACATTTAGTAATTTCGAGACTCGGGAACTTTGTGCCTTCCTCACTTGAGTTTACCCGAAATGAATTTCTTCGTAGTTCGGATTTGGTGCCACGTGTCTTTCTGGATTGAATGACTCCTGTTGATTTCGGGTTTCGGGAGTTCGGATCTTTGACAAACAACTTTAACAATGTTCTGAACTACTAATTCCCGTGATTATTATTCATCGTTGATCTCTCATAATGAGATATACAGCCCAGATTAAATCTTTGCTCGACCTTAGATCTCAGGCCTTTTCCCCAGCAGTAAAATTTGGGAAACTTTTAGATTCTGAATACCCATGAACCATCGATCTAAACTCCACTTAGAATCCCAACCACTGAAAACTGATTTTTCCCGCTCACTTGATTCAAGTTCATATCAGACCACTCTAAGTGTTGTGCTTTGTGGTTATGGCTGCAACCTGTGTAAATAAATACTTGGACGACGGGATGAGAGCTTAGGAAAGAAAAAGGATCAGTGATAGTGGTAGAAAGGGAAGTGATTAACCTCAAAGAAAACAAAAATCTTGGGGTTGAGACTTCTCAGGTAGGACTACACAAAACAAAGGTCGCTCAAATAATCGAGGGCAAACATAGAGCAAACTACCAGCCGAAAAGGGAAAAACTTAAGATTTGGTCAGCGTAAAGGAGAAAGACAGGGAAACATTACTGACTTAGGTAGAAACCACAAACCCACAAGACTATGACAAGTTTGTGTGATAAAATTTGGCTCCACAGGGGATGTCATGCTCTCTGTGAGATGCCAAGAATGCGCAGGTCCAGTGCCTTAGCAAAATATAGGGATCCGGTAAGCCTACCTTAAACTGCACGTTCGGTGTCGATCCCTTTGTGCTCAGTTGTTTCTCGACTGCAGATCTCCTCCCAAGCCCAACCTGCATTAACCAAAACAAAAACAAAAAAATACAAGCATGCATTCTATATATGGATTAGCGGGTTAGATAAATTAACAAAAACACAAATAAATCATGAATATAGAAGACATCATTTGGCGGGACAGAAAAAGTATTTCTTTATATTAATCTCACAAAGTCACTTACAATAAGAGACCGACAACTGCTCCTTGAACTCGGTCCTGGGCTCCTCTTCACCATGCACCAACTACTTCCACGTATCCTTCTCCTCTTCATTTCTCTCTAGGGAAATGGAAAGGGTTTGCAATGGAGGAAAAACGAGGTTGAAAAAGGAATTCTGGCTCAAACTCATAATGTGGTTGCAAAATATTGGGGTAAAGGGGGAATACTGAAATGGGAAGAGTTTATTTTCTCTCTTGATTTTTTTATTATTTTTGAATGGGACCCCAACACCTTCTTTTATAGGCCAAAAATCTAGGTATTCGGTTGGGTGACCGACCATAGGCGGTCAAATGATTAGTAATGACCCAAAAGTTCATATCCCTTTGCAATTTTTTTATTTTTCGCGATTTTTGTGAGTGTACGTGGGTTGAAATGGTGCAGCATGTGTGTGTATGCGGGCAGTAGTGGTGCAGCGCACATACACCTTTAAACAAATGGTTTTTTAGAAGAGTTTGTTCAATGGTGGCTTGGCAAAGATAGCAAGTAAGGTGGCTTGATGCCAGGTATGCATGTCTAGTGCAATTTAGAGTTATAACATTATGGGGTCTCTTATTTAAAATGAAAAATTAAAAATCAAAACAAAACAAGAGTGGTATTTATAGTGGTGGAACGTCGGTCACGGCCTAAACAAAATATTTCTTCAAAAAATGCCCATTTATAGGGCCACCAAAAACTTCAGATCCCTCCAAATTCCGCAACCTGTAAGTGTTATTTGGGAATACCTCAGATATTTTAAGGGCCCAATCCACAGGGCTTCAAATTTACCATGCTTTCCCTTGTCTTGTTTGGGTGCATCCCATTTGAGTACTAGGTCTCCCAGTTGGAAAGCCTTTTTTCTTACCTTTCTATCAAAAGATTGCTTGATCTTCGGTTGATGTTCATGTGCTTTGTCCAGTATCTTCTCTCTAGTCTATTGCACTTCTATCAGCTCTTGCATTCTTATGATAAGGCCTATGAGAAGGAAATATGGCCTCAACTCCATACACAAGCTGAAAAGGAGAGACACCAAGAGATCTCTTTGTTGTTAATCTGTTATCCCATAAAGAAAATTTGAGCTTTGAATCCCATGCTTTCTTGCTATCCTCTAACAGTCTTTTGATGATATTTATCAGGATTTTGTTAGAGGACTCTGCCAATCCATTTCCTTGGGGGTAGTAAGGGGTAGAGGGAATCAATGAAATTCTGAACTGCTCACAAAACTTGATCAATGGCTCAGACTTGAAGGGTGCAGTGTTGTCAGTGATGATTTCATCTGGACAACCAAACCTTTCCATAATATCTTCAAGAAAACCAATGATTACTTTGCGAGAATCACTCCTTGTGGGGATAGATTCTATCCATTTGGTAAAGTAATCAATGGCAGTCAAGATCCACTTGTGTTGTCCACTTGAAGTAGGATGAATTTCCCCAATAAAATCTAGGCCCCACTACTGAAAGGGTCCTGACGCTACCACATGATTCAATGGAAAAGACTTGAGCTATTGTTTTCCAGAGAATTTTTGACATTTAACACAAGCCCTGATCTTCACACAGACATCAATGAATAGGCTAGGCCAAAAGTACCTAGCCTTGAGAATTTTATAGGTTGTAGTTCTCCATAATTGATGTCCCCCACATAGGCTGTCATGAAAATTAAACATTATATTTTGGGCCTCAATTGGATCTAAACATCTCAGAAGGACTCCTAGGGGGTATTTCCAATACAATACTTGATCAATAAGGCATTACTTAATTGCTTTAAGCCTTAAATCTCTTGCCTTGCTTTTTATCATATCATCAGGGGGTCACAACTCTTGCAGAAAGAATATGATGTCTTTGTACTAGATGCATTCTACCAATGGAGGGATGACTTGTGGGCCTGTATAAGACAACTCGGATTGCTGATTTTCTGAGCAGATGCTGATGCAGTTAATCCCCAAATCTTTGAAATTAGATTCATCCAATAGCTTGTCTAAACCTTGGCCTTTAACTAGTTTGGTGGGCTTTATTTCTAGATCAAATTCAAGGATTTTGGTAATCCACTTGCTCCTTATTCCTTCTATGTCAGACTGAATGAGAATGTCCTTCACAGAAGTTGAAGGAACATATGCGATAACTTTTGAACACAGGACATAGATTCTGAAAGATTTGAGGGATTTCACCAAAGCATAGGCCTATTTTTCCATGATGTCATATTTTATCTCTGCATCCCTCAGTTCTCTGTTGAAAAAGGAAATAGGATGCTCCAACCCTTCAACATTCTTCTGCTATAAAAAAACTACTACTGTATCAAAATAAGAAAAGGAAAAAATCAAAAAATCTTTGGAGTAATTAGGACTGATGAGTACAGGTGCCTCAGTCAAGGCCTTCTTGATTTGGTCAAAAGAATTTCTAGACTCAACAGTCCATTTCATTTCATTCCCCTTTCTGAGGATGGTTGTGATATGCTTCACCAATTCAACAAAATTTGAAACAAATATTCTTAAAAAGTTTATTTTACCCAAGAAAGACTGAACTTCCTTATTGTATTGGGGGAGTGGCAAGGTTTGAATAGCTTCTACATAGATTGAATCAATTATGACTCCCTCAGCTGCTACTATGTGCCCCAACAATTTTCCCTCTTGCATGCCAAATAGAGACTTTTTGGGATTTAAGGAGAGACCAAATTTTATGCATTTTAAGATGACCTTTCTCAGATGTTGACCATCTTCTTTATCATACCTGGAAAAAACTGTAATTTCATCTAGATAGATGACTACAAATTTATCTTTTTCTCCAATGAAAGCTATGTCCATATCTCACTGAAAGGTTTCCCCTCCGTTCATCAATCCAAAGGGAATATTAGCTAACATGAAAGTACCCCAAGGAGTGGTGAAGGTTGTATTTTCTCTATCTTTAGGCAGGACAAAGATCTGATTATAGCCAGAATATCCATCAATCATGGAAATCCTGGATGCACCTGTCACCCTCTGCAATATGTGTTCCATCTTTGGCAAAGGGTAATTTTCCTTCTTAGAGCTTATGTTCAGGTTCCTGAAATTGACACACAATCTGATTTTTCCATTCTTCTTTCTTACTGGGACTAGGTTGGCCACCCATTCAGAATATCTCAAAGGGATAATTATTTGGGCGTCCAACAACTTCTTTACCTCCCTTTCCATAATAGGCAACAACATAGGATTTATTTGTCTTAATTTCTGCCTAAATGGTTTGGCCTCCTCTTTCAATGGGATCTTATGCTTAATGACACTTGTGTCGTATGTTCTGATGTCTTCATAGGTCCAAGAAAACACATTAGCAAATTCTCTTAATAGCTCAGCATACTCGGTCCTTTATTCCCTTGACAGGATGCTTGGCAACTTGAAACATTTTGGATGCTCCTCTATACCAATATTGCACTCAACTACATCAACATCCTTATTTGAAACTTTACCTTTTACTGCCACATCATTTCTATCAAATAGTCTTTCCAAAGGAAATAGTCCCTTTGGGATACGATTGTTGGGAAACCAATATGATGATTAGCAATTTTTCTCAGAAAAACATCATCATGAGGATTTATTTCAGAATCGGGATCTTGATCAATGTGTAATGCATAAAACTCATCAACAGTCTCCAGGAACCTTTTGGTTTCAAGATCATCCTCAAACACTTTCCAATGTTTTACATTGTTAGGTATAGAGGGTCTATATTTGACTTCTACATCATACTTGAGCTTAGGTGGCAGAGGGACTCTGAAATTACTATTGAAACAACCAGAGAATCATCCATAACATTCTCTTCTCTTGGAACAAATGAAATGTTGAAAGCTAAGAAACAACTGTCAACTAGATCCCACACCTCATTTCTATAACTTATAAGCCGAGGGTGCCTGGTTTGATAAATCCTTATGATATGATGGAAAATTAATTCAACATCCCCAAACACTGATATCTCTTCAATCCCCATGTCTTTTGCAACCCTTAAACCCAAAACAAGAGCTTCATACTCTGCCACATTATTGGTAGTTTCAAATTCTAACTTGTTGGATAGGGATATAATTTCTTGGGTAGGTGAAACCAATACCACTCCAGCACTAGCACCTTCTCTAGAAGAGGCTCCATCAAAAAACATTTTCCAAATAGAGGTAATTGGAGGAGAAACTTCAAAGAGAGTAGGGGACTACTTTCTGATTTCAAGAGGGGGCTCAGGGGCATCTATGAGTTGCAATAAGTTGGATCCCAAATCAGTATTGAGTGCAAAAATAGGATGGTTAGTGGGGTTTGATTCATCAATAATAATATAGGCCAACTGAGCTTCTCTGTACAGTATTTTATTCTCCCCCCCAAACACAAGAATGGTAGCATATGTGAGGTCCATATGCAAGGTTCCCCTGAGTATTTTTATCCAATATCTTGACAAAAGCATGCCAAACTTGGGGGGAAAGTCAACCACCATGATATCCATGACCACACTTTTCATGGGAAACTAAAACATGGTCACAACCAGATCTTTGATGACCCCAAGACACTGCACTTTCCTTGAATCAAAATAATACAAATCATGATAATTCTTTGTGATTTTTAATCCAAGCTCATCCATGATAGTTTTGGGCATGAGATTATGAGATGCCCTTGAATCCATCAAACAATTATGCAACACCTTGTCATGTATGTTCAGAGATGTATAGAAGGGAGGGGATGAATTGTCTCTATCTTCTATCAAAGGACCTAATATGACTATTGGATTTTCATCTTGAAGGTTTATTGAGTCTGTGGAATAACATGATGGCTCAGACTGCAACAACTTAGAGAGGGATTTTTTGAAATGTTCATGTTTGACTAGATCTTAAAGTAGTACAAGGATCCTAATCTTTTGAATTTCATGCTTAAAGTTAAAATCGGAGGGGGGGCTCAGTATTTCTCTTACTTTTGGGACAAGACCTTTGAATATTGGTGAGGGGTTCTATATTTTCTTCTCCTTGCTGTTGTTTATTGTGTCATTAGCAGGATTCTCTACTCTGGAAGGTTGATCAGGGATGTCAGACTTCCCTTATTTCTTGTTAGACCTCAAGTTATATTTATTGGGACTACTATTTGTCTTCTCCCCTTTACTCAACTCATTTATTTGGCTGTCCATGAGGGACTCCTCATATGAAAAGTGGGTCAAATGGGGAAGGTGGGAGGTGTCTCCAAGACAATGTATTTCAAGATCAAGCTCTTCTTCCTCTCCTTCTTCATCAACAACGAGGTTATTTTGGAGAGGGGTTTGGATTTTATGATCATCCCTATCTCTTTTTTGAGGCTCTCTTGGAAGTATCTGAGGGGTATGATTTGGTCTTTTGAAGTTACCTCTGTTATCATCATTTTGGGAAATCTTATAAATTTTCTTCCCTTTGAATCTCATCTTCTCCATTTCTGCAGAAAGAGATTTTACCATCTTGTTCAATTCATCTACTTGAGGGTGGGACGCATAGGAGCCAGAGGTTGAGACTTCAGATCTCCCCCTTCCTTTGTCTCTATCATCCTTATTCTTGAGTCTGTCAACTGCCAATATGTTGGACTCTACTTCTAGGGTTTCATCTTGCATATCATCCAAGGAAGTAGCTCTTCTCTCTCTCAATAGGAGGCATAAATCAGGGTCAAAAGCACTAGCATGAGTAATTTTGGTAGAGGATTTTGTAGGATTTATCTCAGCAAGAATATTTTTATACATTTTGTTGAATCTTTTGGAGAAATTAGAGACATAATATCCCTCTTTTCTCTTTAGGGAGACAAACTCTGTGATATAATACATAAAGTCCTTTTTATTCCCCCACTTTCTCAATAAAACATCGTCTAAAGCCTCAATCCCAGCAATGGATCTAGGGGTCAATCCCCTAAACCATTTCCTGGCCTTAGCATCAATGCTCTAGACAAATACTCTCAACCACACATACTCATTTTCAATATTTAGATTGTCTGCATAATTGTAGAAGGAAACAAGGTGTTCTTCAATAGTTATGTCTTCTTGTCCAGTAAATTTTGGCATGTATTTTAGGCAATCTCCAGCAGGGAGAGAATTCATTAGTTGAGGTAAGATTAGAGGGGCATATCTTACAGCCACTATGGAATCCATCATGTTCCTAGGGGGACTAGCACTTGCCATAGGGACGATATATGGAGGAGAACCAAGAGTATATGGAGTTCAAACAGGGGAGGATGGAAGTGCATTTCTGGGAGCAAAGGGAAATGACTGAGAATTTGGAGAAAATGCCACAGGGCTCGAGGGAACCGATATTTCCCTTTTTGTAAAAACAACAACTCTAATAGGGGGAGGAGTGGTGAAGCTCAGAGTGGGAAAATATTCTGAGGTCCTGGATTTAAACCATGGTACAACTTCAGGGGAGATAGGAGTAACAAAGGTTTCTCCTTCCAATCCAAGACCAGTAGGGGAGAAATCAACAAGAACACTCCCAAATGTTAAACTTCGGGAAACTCTAGCAGATGGTATAACAGGAAAATGAGAAGCAAGTATTGGAGTTTCTATAGAAGGATGGTGAAAATCATCAGAAATACCTGGTTCAACAACTGAAGTACCTTCTTGGAGGATCTTTCGTATTTTGATAATTTTCCCTCGATCAACTTCAGGTGTTGCTAGAGGTAGTTGTGGGGTAGACCTCGTGTGTCTGCCTTTGGAAGCCACAACTGAAACAATGAATTCACATCAATGGAGTTTCCAGGTGCACAGTTGCAATCTTTGATGTACTAAGTTCTGATCCATAAATGTTAGCACTAGAAGTCACCTCTATATTGTGGCAGAGGTAATCCCAGTACCCATAAGTGTTTATGTCACAATGAATACATTTAAGGGGGGGGTCCTAATGGATGCAAACTCATTATGATATCGGTTTAACTCAAAAAAATGGGCTGGTATGCACATCCATATGAGGTCTTTATCTAACTTGAGACAGTAAGTTGAAGTAAGGGTGAGCAGGAGGAAGAACTTTAGGAGAAAAAGAAAACTTTTTCTATGGACATCCGGTCTTCCAACATCATAAGGAGGAAAAGCTTTGAATGAAAGATCCTCTTGGGTCCAAAACTTCAGGAAGCTGAAAATTCTATAACAACACTGCAATCAAACATACATCACAATACAATTACAACACTCGAATGGATCATCCATGCCTGAGTCTTTTAGTCTTAGAGGAAAAAGAGATGGAACAAAAAGTTGACTGTCATTAAACAAGAAGTCTCAAATTACACACACATGACCAGAGAACCAGAAATTTCATTAAATATTTACAATCAGGAGCTTAGCTCTACCATCAACCCTAAACAAAATGACAAAACTAACTATTTATTCTTAGAATCAAGTTGCCACTACCAAGAATGTGGCCTTGCCACTACAATCAAAGATTTTCATCTGTGTCTTCTCTGTTAGACTATGTAGGCACTCTTCTGTCAGACGCGATCTCAGATCAGCATGGGCTTTGCAGGAAAATTTTCCCACAAGAGAACCACAGGCTGACAGCTCAGTCCCCTCAGCCAAACGTTCCATTTATGGAGTGAAACGAGGTTTGAACCACCTCCCCCATTTTCATTAACTACTTTCATTGGGAATAGGATGATGCTTGACACCCCTAAATGTTCAAGGCGATTCTCATGACTTCTGCGAGTCAATCCGGGCGCCTCTAAGCCACACAACTCTTCATTTGTGACCAACATGGGCACTTTTGGCTCCATGCAAGATCAGGCTATGACCATGGGCCCAACTCTTGTGCTCTTCGTGATTTTGTGTTTCACGAACTTGCATCGCACTCCACGTGAAAACCCCCGAGTCATGAAATCACAACTTCTCAGATCAGGTGCCACGCACCCCTTTGAATCAAATGACCCAGATAAATATCGACACTTCGATACTTTGAAATTTTGGAATTTCGGGACTCGGGAACTTTGCGGCTTCTTCACTTGAGTTTACCCAAAATGACTTTCTCCATAGTTTGGATCTAATGCCACACATCCTATTGGATCGAACAACTCCTGTTGATTTCGGGTTTCGGTAGTTCAGATCTTTGACAAACAACTTTAAAAACATTCTGAACTCCCGGTTCCCATGATTATTATTCATCGTTGATCTCTCATAATGAGATCTACGACCCAGATTAAATCTTTAATTGACCTTAGATCTCAGGCCTTTGCCCCGACATTAAACTTTGGGCAACTTTCAGATTTTGAATACCCATGAACCGTCGATCTGAACTCCACCTAAAATCCTAGCCGCTAAAAACTAATTTTTCCCACTCGCTTGATTCGAGTCCATATCAGACCGCTCTAAGTGTTGTGCTTTGTTCTTATGGCTACGAATTGTGTAAATAAATACTTGGACGATGAGATGAGGGCTCATGAAAGAAAAAGGATCAGTGACAGAGGTAGAACGGGAAGTGATTAAACTCAAAGAAAACAAAATCTTGGGGCTGAGACTTCTCAGTGATCCGTCAGGATTTTTCGAAATGACTATGGTTGAGTTTTATTTGCATGCATTTATTAACCATTGGGAAACTTAACGAAAGAGCGAGAAAAGAAAATGAATTATACAGCCATTAACATAATTGCAA
>SNQJ01S0272685.1:0-11608 GCA_010110895.2 Picea sitchensis
GCCATCTCATCCTTCTAGAAGATTCCCTTCTAGAAGCTTCGAGAATTCATCTTTTTCCCTTCTTTAGAAAGTGTTCGCACCCTAGTAGTTACACACAGTGCGAACTTCTCGCACCCTGGCTTAAGGTAGCCTGCGAGAATCATTCATTCTCGCAGGCAAATGTATTAGCAGCCTGCGAACCTTCCTCAAAAATGTGATTTCTGGAAAGAGATGAAGGTAACTTTTCTCAGGGGAATGTTCTAATGAAGAGCCTGAGTACACCATCATCAATACATCATCATGACGACCAAAATTATGGGTAATAGAATGCCCCCCAAAGTCTGATATTGGAACCAGTGACAGTCGATAGACTTTGTAAGCTGCATGTGTGTGTCGAGATCTAGGAGCACATCTAATCGAAAACCTGCGAACAATCAAGTATCTGCAGAGTATCATATATATCAATTATGAGGTAGGTATTCCATACTCAGATCACAGAATGATGACATTATAGACATGGGTCATGGCCACCAATCATACACTGTGGATCCATGCCGTCAAAGTATAGCATAGCCACCGGAATACACTGTGGATCTATGTAAGAAATTTCAAATCAAGATGACATAGCCACGAGACATACACAGTGGATCTATGTGTTGCAAATTATATACATACTCCATCGCAACCTGGATCACAAAAATGATATCCAGGGTCTTCAATATCATCCCCCAAAACACGAATCTAACCATGTGATTACATGTGTTGAAGTCGAACATGGTAGAAACCACTTGATTACCGGTCATTGATGTAACCGTTAACAAGTGCGAGGGAAATCACCATTGATGTCGATGACTCCCAAGGTACCAAAGTACAATCCATCGAGTGTGAATAAATGAGTTGATGTCGAACATTCGACGAAATATTTCGATCAGGGGTCAATAATGTAAACCCACTGTCAAAAGCGAGGAATCTTGTCATTGAGGTATGCAAGCTCCAAGGTACTAAATAATTTCTAAGTCTTGATTCCGGATAATGAGCTGAAGTCGATGGAACAAAACTCATCACAGGAGGGCCTTGATGTATCCCCCATCAATGACACGAAATGAGTAACATAGTTTGAAGGTGAAACCGAGCATTTTGCAAATTGGACTGGACATAGGGAAGTCCGACACAGAGAGAGTGGATAACTGTAGATGGCCGACTCAATATAGGTTTTAGATGGACTTCTCTTGAACATATGAATGACACGACCAATGATTTGGCAGCATTGACTCAAAGACAACACATGGAATGACCTTGTAATAAATAGAATGAGAGACAAATGGATTTCCCAAACCGGCTTCAAATGATGAATAGGGGGTGTCATGTTCAAGAGTGACACTTACTGCCAATCAATACGAAGATGAAACATATCCCTTTGCCAAATTTCCCCCCACCATTTCTGGCAAGTACCTCTTTATTTTTATGCAAGCTTGAAGAGGATCACATATGCTTGTTGATATAAGCTCATCCTTCGGACGAGTCCCTCGGAGTATTTTTAACGAACCCTAAGAAGGAGTGGTTCGATCCCATCACGGGTCTTTCAATGTTTGTTTAACGAGTCCAGAGATAGAAAACTCGAAGGTTTTTTCAAGATTATAGAGTTTGGAAAAACACTTAAAAGAGAACTCTCTCAGTTCCTTTTTCGTAATATAGTCTGGACGAGACCGAAAAAGAGATAAATTATCGCTCACCAGACACGTATTTCAAATACTTTAGCGAGTGTGAAAATAGCAAGGTCGCTCGGAGATCTTTTCATGTTTAGAGAGTCTGAAAAGAGCTTATAGATGACTCCAGGGGGGTTCCTTTTTCATATAACCTTGTTGAGCCTGAAAAAGTGATAAAACTATGCTCGATCACGTTCTCTTGTATTTACGAGCGTAAGAACGGACAAAAACGATGCTCGAGGTTTTATGTAAAAACCATAAAAAATAATCAAAAACACGCCACAATGAAGAAAAATATGTCCATACCCTTGTGTTTAATTATCAACATCATCACACGTGTAAGTCATTACACTCATCTTGGTATTAAGAATTAGGTTTAATCAATAAATAATCATAAAAAGCCCAAAATGACATAGTAAAAAGTAAATCAAATGAGTAAATAATCATTTTTACCATATCATTTCACATTTCCACTATTGAGCTCCAAAACCCCCTTTTTACCCTTCGAGTTTGGCGTTAATTTTCAGGAGCGATAGGAAGCGATCATAAGGTATGTCCTTTGTTCTTGCCTTCTAGTACATTCAATAGTCGAAATCTAGGGAAAGAGTATTATTCTGTTTTGCTTTGTTCTAGATCCAGGTGGATCCAGGGAGATCGATTTGTGTTCGCAGTTACGGATTTATCCAATAACAAAATTGGATAAAACTATGCTCGATCACGTTCTCTTGTATTTACGAGTGTAAGAACAGACAAAAACGATGCTCGAGGTTTTATGTAAAAACCATAAAAAACAATAAAAAACACGCCATAATGAAGAAAAATATGTCCATACCCTTGTGTTTAATTATCAACGTCATCACACCTGTAAGTCATTACACTCATCTTGGTATTAGGAATTAGGTTTAATCAATAAATAATCATAAAAAACCCAAAATGACATAGTAAAAAGTAAATCAAATGAGTAAATAATCATTTTTACCATATCATTTCACATTTCCACTATTGAGCTCCAAAACTCCCTTTTTACCCTCCGAGTTTGGCGTTAATTTTCGAGAGTGACAGGAGACCATTCGACGAGCCGTCTGCTGCATTAAGGTAAGCTCTTCATTCTTGACATTTTCATGGTTTAAAATTTTGATTTCATTGGTTAGTTTTTCAGTTTCAAGTGGTTTTTTTGAACCCTACATGCGCGTAGGCATTCTCGTAGGCAGCCCATACGGGGCCTGCGAGAATGATGTGTTCTCGCAGGTGAGCCTTGAGCCACCTGCGAGGTGTTCGCACTGTGCAAATGAGGCACTTGCGAGAACCGCATAATCATTTTTTTTTTAAATATTTAGCCAATGAAAAAGATTCAGATCATGAATAAAATCATTAATCCTCTTTTTTTGTTCCTTGTGCAGATAAATAGCCATAAGCATGGTGCTTGAGTGGCGTGAAAGAACATGAAGAGAATAATGCAAATGTCGAGAATCATCCTCCTGCCATAGCTGTATTGAGAGATTGTGGTCTCTTAAAATACTTTCACATCTCGGGCATGAGGGCCCAAGTCAGACTACTAGAGTACCTGGTCCATATGTGGGACCCAGATCAACAAGTTTTCAATGTAGGAGCTCATACTCAGTACATAGACATTGAGGACATATACTTTTTGACTGGATTGTCCAGGCGTGGGTATTATGTCATCCTGACCGGTAGTAGAGGTGGTGGGCTCAAGATGAGTGAGTACTGCAATCAATACTGTGTACCCGAAGCTGAGAGGAAAAAAGGAAAAGTGGCTATCTGGGGGGTACAAGACTTGACCCTCCGCACTATCCTTTTTACTATAGCTCGGATGGCTGGGAGTTCTTCTCCTCATATGGCATTACAGAGCTACTTCCAGTATGCCATCGAGTGTACTGAGCCTTAAGTATTCAACTAGGCAGATGCTGTGCTTTGCAGTATCAAAAGGCAATTAACTAAATGCAGGCGAGGTGAATTGACACAATTTGGGTATGGTTCTTTATTAGTGTCCTTCTTCCTTGAGAGGGTCCCCGTATTTAGACTGCAGGTTGAGTGGGACTTCCCGGGTCCTAGGGATCCAAGAATGCTGAGATGGTGTCGGCTCATGGCCCGACATGTGGCAGGACCAATCATCAGGTACGATGATATTTTCTTTAACTAGCTTCAAAACCAGATATTGATGGTCGATGACTATGCTTATGCCGGGTTGGATTTCAGAGGAGATCCAGATTTAGCACTGCCTGGGGACGCTCAGTGGGGAGACCTTGGTAAGAAATACACACATTTTATCTTTTTAAATGTTTTTGAATTTTTTATCATATTCAAATGTTTTTGTTTTATATATTTATCCAAAGACTAACACAAAATATTTGTTGATAACACAGATGTTGGACCGTATAGACCTCCTGTCACTTCTCCTATCCAGCGACGAGGAGAGGTAGCAACAACAACACCACAGTATGCCGAAAATTATCAGGTGGTGGAACAGAATTTAGAGGGTCTGACATCAGACATTCCAGATATGACTCTGGAAGAGGTTCCACGACGCGATCAACGTCACACTGTAGGGATATCAACAGCTATGGGCCGACTGCTCCGTAGGGTTGCTAGGGCAGTCATGTGTTACCGTGAACGTCATCCGTGACGTCACTTTGTAGAAGCTATGAGCTTCAAATTTTGATATTTTGGTCTTCGAACAAACTTTTTTGTAAAAAACAAACTTTTGATCATTATATATACATATGGTTTCTACCGGTTTACTTTATAATGTGTGAATTTTGATGTGTTTGATTTATAAATGGTTCAAATGTCTGTCCAATACATAATTTTCCAATGCATTTATTAATGTATTAAGACATCTAGGAATATGTTGATATTCAATGCAATCAAAATAACGTTCCAAGAGGTGAATTTGCAAATACACCCGTAGCAAAGTAGGACTTCGAATAAAATAGATATTACTTAGTTGTAGTACTACAAGCCGCGAGTCCAGTCGCACAACCAAATGACGAATTCCGAGTGAGATAGCATCAACCAATAATTCAATAATGGCGCTATACTCTGCAATGTTGTTGGTTGCACGACCAAGGCATACACCGCGTAAAGATACAAGTTCGTTTGTTGGGGCATAGATTGCCCACGCAACGGAAGCTAGGTTCCGAGTACTACGACTAGCACCATCAACGAAGCCAATATAGGGTAGCGAAGACTCCGACATTTGGCAATCAAACACAATGTCACATAAGGGCAGAGACCAGATAACGTCAAAAGCAAACTAAAGTAACACACACAAAGTATGATACATAAAATACAAGTACTTGTGCACAAATGAATTATGCATAGTACTTCTTCAAGTACAACCCATTCCTGGGTTCACTCAAAGGGATACCATCGTAATCGACCAGCTCATATGCTCCTTTTTCCAAAACTCGGCGAATAATATAAGGACCTCGCCACATTGGTTCACATTTTCCAGCTCCTAATGCATCTCGATCCTGTTCATAGAGAAGAACAAGATCACCTTCAGAGAAAACGCGAGGCTTGACATGCTTTTCATACTGCGCCTTAAGACGTTTCTCCTGGGCTTCTATTACTAGAGTGGCATCACGTCGAGTTTCGTCTAATCGCATCAGATACAATAGATGTTCTTCTTCAGTAGAAGTATTGGGTAAGAGTTTGACAGCTAGCTTCAGAGAAGGTATCTCGCATTCTATAGGAAGAATGGCTTCCACACCATAGACCAATCGAAAAGGCGTAAACCCTGTAGCGGATTTAACATATGTCCGGTATGCCCACAATGCCAAAAACAACATCATGTGCCAGCTTGTTTTATGAATTCCTATCATCCGTCGAAGCATAGTTATAAGAACTTTGTTGATTGCTTCGACTTGGCCATTAGCTTGCGGATAATAGGTTGTTGAGTTATCATGACGAAGACCCAACTTTTCCGTAAGTTCAGACATCATAAAATTCCTAAAATGACTACCGTGATCAGTAACAATAGCTTGGGGAACACCAAAACGAGCTATGACATGGTTGAAAAGAAACAACGCTGCAGTCTTTCCAGTATTATCGAATGTTGGCATCGCCTCAGCCCATTTTGTAAAGTAATCAACAGCTACAATGATGTAACCATGCCCCCCGACCAAGTGAGGGTGACATGTCATGAAATCAATGCCCCATTTCGCAAAAGGACCAACTGAGACCACAGGATGAAGAGGAGCAGGATGTGATCGAATTTTCTGATTGTAGGTCTGGCAGGCATGGCATTTCTGAACGACAGTAATGCAGTCATTGAACAAGGAAGGCCAAAAATAACCTGCGTGTAAGATCTTCTGGGCAGTAGCATACCCAGAAATATGACCACCACATGCTCCAGAATGGAAGTCATTCATATCTTTCTCGGCTTCATCAAAAGTTAGACAACGTCGAAAAACAGAGTCAATACCCCGACGGTAAAGAGTATCGCCGAGAATAATGTATTGACGAGCTTGATAACGAATGCGACGTCGTTCAGTACTAGACAAAGCAGGTCGGAAAGTCTGGGTTTGGAGATATATAATGATATATCCATACCAAAGATCGTCAGTGCTAATAAGGAAAAGAGATTCATCGGGTAATGAATCTACTACTACATTTTTCGTGGCAAAGTGAGGAAAATCGCATATGAACTCAGCAAAAACTAAGGATTTCTTAGACGTGGCGCGATCGAATTCCAAATCAAACTCCTGGAGTATGACAATCCATTTGGAGTATTTGCCCCCTAGCAATTGACGTGTCAAAATGTGTTGCATAGGGTTGCAATGATAAATCACTGTAGTTTTTCTTGAGAGAATATAATGCCGAAAACGTTGAACAACTTGAACGACAGCCAAGGCCAGTTTTTCAACATGTTGATACTTGATTTCAGTTGATGTGAGACTTGGACTCAAGTAATAAATAACATGTTCATCATGCGCATCATCCTATTGGACGAGAACCATGCCAATAGTATACTCGGAGGCAACAAGATAAAGAAAATAATCACAACTATAATCAGGAGGAAAGAGAAGCAGAGCTCGTGTGAGGGACAACTTCAAAGCCTCGAAAGCATTGTTGGCCATGGTATCCCAGACGAACTCTAAATCTTTCTTTAGTAGCCGCGTAAAACCATGAGTAATCTCGACGTAATTAGGGATGAAACAATGAAGAAAGTTTGCTTTCCCCTGCAAACTTTGCAACTGAAGCAGTGTAGAAGGAGGAGGGAGATTAAGAATCGCCTCAACCTTAAGAGGATCTACCCGGATCCCTTGACATGAAACGATGAAACCTAGAAGATGACCGGATTCTATGCAAAAATGTATTTGTGAGGATTTAAACGAATACGATAGAACCGACAACGAACGAAAATGGCTCAGAGATGAGTGGGGTGATCGACTCGGCGTAAAGAATGAGCTGGTAAATCGTCCAAATAGGGTTGAACGATATGCTTTATATCATGAAAAGCATAAGACATAGCACGTTGAAACGTCGAGCCAACGTTCTTAAGACCGAAGGGGAGTTTCCTATAGGCAAAAGTACCCCAAGGACATATAAAAGCAGTTTTATGTTGGTCTTTGGGAGCGATGTTAATTTGATTATAATCGGAGAAACCATCCATGAGAGAGAAGATTTCACTTCCGGCACAGTCATCGAAAATCTGGTCGACTAAAGGGGTTGGAAAGTTGTCTTTTGGACAGGCTTTGTTAATATCCCTATAATCAATACATACACGAATACTACCACCTTTCTTATCAATTGCAACAGGGTTGGAAACCCATTCTGTCAGAGCCAAGGGATAAATAAATCCAGCTTTGAGAATTTTTTCAACCTCGAGCTTTATAGCCGCCGCTTTACATGGGTGGAGTGGACGAAGGCGCTGCCGGACAGGTTTAGCTCCGGGATATGTCTTGATATCATGTACAACAATTGCAGGGTCGATACCTGGCATCTCTTTGTAGCTCCAGGTGAATATGTCACGAAACTCTTTGAAGAGAGACGTATAAGTGATGATTTCGTCGGGAGAACACGAAGCTCCGATATGAACATTTTCAATTATCCCAGGTTTAACGGATATGTCAATGGGAATTATGGGAGAAATATTACTGAGGTTCCCTTTGGAAAACACATCAGGTGCAGATCCAGGGACGGTCGATATGACAACAACGGTCGACGGAGTCGAAATCCGTTGGTAGTTCTCAAGAGTGTGTTGTTCCAGAAAGAGTATGGAACGATGATGCCCATCATCCCAAGGGGTGTCTTCCATGACGAACATGATCATCTCGTCAGTGGGAAAGATAACACAGAAAGGATCGGGAGACAACTCATCAAGAGAGGGGGTAGAAGGTGTTGCCGATTGAATGGCCTGATAAGCAGACTCAACCGGACTTAACGGCATGACGTCGCCGAAACGAGTGTGATCTCTAGGGTCAGGGACTATCCAAGGGTCATGTGACACAGGAAGTTAGTGAGGCACGATGGAAATCATGTTGATAGAAGAAACTAATGGGCGTGGAACATCGGGCGGTGGAATGGGGAAAGTACCCATTAACGAGGAGTCCTTTAAAAGGCCTACACCGACATTCTCATAACCCGGTGGGGTTTTAGCGATAAATGACACGTTACTAGTATGAGTATCAGAATTGAAGAAGGCAAGTTGGTCAACAGTAACAACCTTTCCCTCGTGAGGGAAATGTACTACATGGAAAAGTGTTGACACAACCGCACGCATGGAATCGATCCAGCTACGACCAAGCAAAAGATTATAATCAAGGGGAGCGTCAAAGACTTCCACTTCAACTTGGACCGTCCTACCTTCTAGTGTGATATGCAATGAAGGAAGAACACCGTAAGGCTTAAAAACCAAGCCATTGAAGGCTTTAAGAGTATTTTGTGATTCAGTCAAGGGAGGAGAGCCAATGGCTTTCCAACAAGCAAAATACATTACACATGTTGAGGCACCCTCGTCGATAATAGTTCGGCAAATGTTCTTGTCAGAGACAACAACTTGTATCTAGAATGCGAGTTGTGGGGGTAACCGAGGAATATGATCTTCCAAGTCAAAGACTATTAAATTCGTATCGGTTGGTTTAATTCCACCTATAGCTTTCAACAGTGCCTTCCATTGTGCAGGACACGACTGAAGGACTTCAAGGGCTGACATCGTTGAAGGTTCCTGGGCCAAATATTCCACAATACTGTAGTTCTGGGCCGCACGAGCATGAGGATTGAAAGCCGATTTCCTAATGACACCTTTAGGGGGTGGTCATAGAACTGTATCAGGGATCGATCGTTCGAGATGAAGAGGACCGTTGGTTGGTGGAGTTGGTGGAGAGGGTTGTACCAAAGCAGAAGGTAAATCGTCAACCTTCTCTTTAGACGGAGTATAATCTTTGGCTCTAGTCGTGAGTGTAACGTTGTTTGGCTTAGAATCACCAGTACACATCAAAACATATGACGTGGTAGAAGTAGATGGTTGGTCATGAATGACCAACTGAGCCTATTGTTGAGACGGAAAGGGTTGTGACAAGACTGCCGACGTAGATGGCTTTGAGGTTCCTTGAAGGAACTTAGTAACTTTGGCACGTCTCGGACAATTCTTTGTGTAGTGATCATCACCATAGATAAGGCAAGGGTAGTGGGGTTTGCGCTTATCCCGATCTTCAACAGGGGTAATTTTAGGCTGCTCTGTTTGATTATTATTTTTTCCCTCCTTATTCTTGCCTCTCCCCTTTTTAGATTTATTTTTACCGGTCAGGGTAGATTGAACGACGTTCATCTCAGAAGTTTTACCGATGGAAGTGGTAGGAGACGGAGCATTAGGAACATTAGAAGAAGCAGACTTAGGATTGGTGCTTGAAATAGAATGTGATTGGGCTTGGGCAGTACCAATCACACCATCAGCTGCATGTGAGGCAGCTAGAGTAGTTGAAGTGATGGAAGTACCAGGATGAGGTAACTCAGGTAATAAATCATAAAGTGTTCCTGTTTGCGAATAAACGAGATCAATATATTGAGCACGACTTATAGCCTGCTCCTCAGTGACAACGCCACCCATGGCAATGTCCTTACCAATTTCGTTCACAAAGGATTTCATAAACCATTCGGCCAGTAACTGATCGGGGAGTTCAATTTTGATGAGACGTTGTCTCCTTCTCCACTCATGGATATGATCAGATATATGAGTGCCTTTAGTTTGTTTGAAGGAAGTCAAAATCTCAGTCCCAGTATCATAACGGATTGGTAACTGGTAATGCGTAAGGAAAGCCATAGCTAGGGTTTTGAAATCAGAGAAGAAACCTCGTGGCAATTCAATATACCACTTCGCAGCAGAACCGGTAAGGGTTCGTTGAAAAATATGTAGACGAATAGAGTCATCCATCAATGAATTGGATGAACACCAGAGGTGAAAAGTCATAACGTGATTGTTCGGGTCCTCTCCCGCTTTGCCATCGAATTTAGGAATGTCCGATGGAAGCTTAGCTAGAATAGCAGGCCATTGGGGAGAGTGACGAATGGGATCATTTAGAATCTGAGACAAATCTGACAAATCCAAAGTAGCAAGAAAAGATAACTGTCGATTCACCTGCGGGTACTGGTGGATTTGGGGTGGAAGCCCTGTCAACAAACCAGTAGGACCGTACGCAGTCTGCCCATAGAGAGAAGATCCCTGCTGATTCGGTGGTGGTTGGAGAGGATAGTAGTTCCAAGGATTGTAACCTTGAGTTTGATTAGGGACCTGGGTTTGAGCATTCTGACCTTGACCCCAAATAGGATTGGGTATACCTGGATACGGTTGGCCTATAGTAGGGGTAGGCTGTTTCCCCCCAGTTGTTTGAGGAAGATTTTGTAGCATCTGAGTCCAATACTGGGCCAAAGCAGGAGTTATATTTTGTCCAAAAGGTGGGGTTGGTCCCCCTATCGTAGGTGAGTTCAAATCAGAGGTTGTGTTCCAATCGAAGGTTGAGTAGTAACTGGAACGTGTCCGGTAAGCGGAGGTTGAAACGTACCACCTAGATCACCAACGAGAATCTGAAAATTAGGTGTAATAGACAGTATAGTGCCACTAGGATTATGATTTCCAGAAGGAAATTGAGGGAGCGTCGGAATAAAACCGGGAATAGGATGCCCAGAAGGACCACCGGGAGTACCAGATGGGGTTTGCAGAGGTGTTGGAATAGAAGCATTCAACAAATCATTCAACGCATGGTATCCGGGGGGTAGTGTTGGAATAACACTAGGCGTTCGCTGAGTGTTTATAGGAGCGAGACAAACAATAGTTAACCCGATAGGGACACTCATAATATTCGCGAGATGGGCCATCTCGGCAGGGAGAGTAAAGGTATAAGTAGTATTCACTGGTACAAACTCTATCTCAGGAAATACCGGCGAGTTGATTTCAGACACCACGGACGAATCAGGACTAAAAAGGGCCCTGTGGAAATCACCTGCAGACCAAAAAGGATCTGGGCCTTCTATACCGAGAAGAGGCCCAACGGGTGATCTAGAAGAGGTAACAACTAAATTTCAGGAATAATTTGATCGCACAAAGGGTCGTTCACCACGACGAATTCGAAATTCCTCTTGAGTATTGGTAATTCGGAAAGGTTCTAAAGAGTCAGTGCATTCTACCTGTGGAGGTGGTGCAGAAATGTTTGGGACTTCACTCTACTGAGGAGAGCCCTCAGGTGTATCCTCAGGTGTAGCTGTAGGCAAGGGTTGTGAAATGTCCAGATGCTCTGGAGATAAACCCTGCATTCTACGTGAATGACGTGGGGGAGCTATTGTGAACGAGTAACAAGCTCCGCGAAGAAATTCCTATGGTCAACTTCGAGAAACAAATAACACGCGCTAGTAAACAAAATCTAAGAAACAATCACCAAGCAAACAAGACCTTCTAATATCGA
>SNQJ01S0272685.1:11618-23172 GCA_010110895.2 Picea sitchensis
TGTGGTGTATTGGTGTAACTCTTATACTATTGTTCATTTCTCATTGGATATAGTTGAATGGTTTAAGTATAAGTTGAAAAAGGTTTTAAATTGTACTTGATACTGATTCACCCCCCTCTCAGTATCATCACTTTGCTCACGAATTACTGTCACAGTACCTTGGTGTGCCACACTTCATCAATCCACTTTGAATGATGAGCCTCGAGTTAGTTATGTGGCGGCGTCCTTTTGGTACGTCATCTGGGAAAGTACCTGGACCGATTATGTGAAGTGATCTGACCAACCACCATCCTCCCCACGAGCTATCGACATGACGTTTTGAACCACGTGACATCAGGTCCATAGGAAAAGTGGTTTCGGGCAATCCGCCATCTCCCCCGATGTGTGTGTAAGAGCGCCACGTGTTCCCCATTGAAACTAGAGTAGTTTTCCCCGGTCTACCTTCGCGATGTTAAGTTCCATGCTATTTGTTTTTCCGATGTAGGCTTCGACCGTAGATCTAAGATTCTTCAAGATCGATGGCCCGTCGAGATACTCCCTTCCCACTTCTGCTACATTTGTTCATACGTCGCGGAATATAGCCGAGTGCCCTGAACTATCGCGCCTCTACTATGGTATAGCGTCTCGCTAAACTTTAGAAGTTTTTAGATCCCGATAAAAAATGTTAGGGTGATAACACAGTGATCATTATTATACACACTATAACTATCTTTCAGATAACACTAAGAAGTTTCTTAGGAGGATTAAAAGGAACATCTTGAAGTTAAAGGGAATGCTCAAAGAACAAGAATATAACAATAAGACCAAATTAGAAGAAAAGGAAAAAGAGATCACAAGACTAAAGGATGAAAAAGAAGATATGAAGGTAGATGATGATATTAGCAAAAGTTTTGAAACTATTATTCATCTCAAGACCCAAATTGAAGAAGCCAAAAGGGTAGAGGAACTATTGAAGGACCAAATAAATGAAAACGAAGAGTCATGTCATAAGTTAGAAGCTGAAGTTGTTGACCTTAGAAAGAAGGTAGAGAAGTCAAACAAATTCTTGAATAGCTCAAGAATCTTGTATGAAATCTTGGAAAGTCAAAGATCACCATGTGATAAATCAGTTCTTGGATACAAAGGAGAAGATACACATGCTGAAGAAAGCACCCCAAAGAAGCATGAGGTAACTCCATCAAAGAAGTAAGACAATGTTGCAAAACAACCATCTACACAAGGAAAATAAAATCTCAAAAGAACAAAGTAAGGAAGACATCAAGAAGCTATTGTTGGGACACCAAAGCAAAGGTATGAAAGTATTTTTCATGGGCATTGTTATTCATGTAATGGATATGGTCACAAAGCCTTTGAATGTAGATCTTATGAAAGGGTATATAATGGAAGATTTTATAACACCATGAGGTATTGGATATGTGATAAAGTAGGACACATTGTTGTTCACTGTAACACCATTAGATGCTACAACTCTAGTGGATTTGGCCACAAATCCCAAGAGTGATGGAACACAAGAAGAAAGTCCATGATGAGGACTTCACATAGCATGGATAGAAGAAGGAATGAAGGAAGGAAGGGATACATCTTTGAAAACATGGATGATCAGAGCTCAAGTTCTGAAGAGTAGGGACATCTACATAAGTGGGTGAAGAAGAAAGAGCAGCCAGAACATAATGAAAGACTGAAGGGAAGTTCAAAAGTGTCATCTACTGAGGCATACGTGGGTGACCATGGTATCAGTCGTGTACATACACAGGCTGACCTTGAATAGGTCGCGTACATACACGAGATGTCTGTGCAATAGACAACATATATGTGGTGAAGCCTAAGGACAAGGGATATGCACAGGGATTGGAGTTTGATGTGATGATATAACTCTGTGATGCCAGGTCTGACATGGTTTGTTGCAGGTTCTGAAACTGTTTTTCTACAGGTTTTCATGAGTCTATATTGGATTATCTAAGGTGATTATGTAAAATAAAATCTTGGGTGATGGCACTAACCCATGAGTATGGATTGATGCATTTTCAGTTGAAGAACAATGTTGGTTATGACAATGAAGTTATGGCACCTTGGTTATGAGATATATATTGGTGATGTATTGGAAGCTTACTTATTGGAAAGCTTGATGCATGCCTTTGACATATGGATAGGCTACACATTGGGACATGTGGTTGGTGAGTTGATGAGGTGATCATGTTGTACATCATTGATGATCTATAGTTGATACATGATTGGTACATTTCTAGTACATTGGTAGAGGCACCTACTAGCAGGTTGATTGGCACATGTTTCATGGAGGATTTTGCATACATGTATGGGATTCATTATTTTGTGGTATTGGTGCATGGTGGTGTACATGTTTTGGTACACTCATATATGGCATATGCTTGATGATACTACACCGTTGGTATTACTTGATTAGCACAACAATTGGTATTTGTTTATGATACTTGGTTCATGATGGAGACATATCATGAGTGATATGATACATTGATTGGCATGTTGGTAGATGCACATGGTTGGCATATTGGTAGATGCACATGGTTGGCATATTGGTAGATGCATAGGTTGGCATGTTGATAGAGGCATATGATTGATACATTCCATGGATGATATATTTTGGTACACTGCATGATATTGATTAACATGGTTGATGTACATATGTGTTGTGAATGATGAGCACACATTTTTGTACAGGATGTACTTGGTTGATATTTTTCTCATGATTCTTCATTTCATTGTTGACATATATTTTGCTTTGTGATGCTTGGTATGGCATGCGTTTGATGCATGAACAGGTCCAAGGATCATCATATGGTAGCATATTGTTCATCTTACAGAGAAGATATGGGGATTCATTCTTCTTCCCATGATTCTAGGAGGAGATATTTATCAGATGCATACCTAGAAAAGAGCCCTATATTTGAAGAAAGAGTACATAAGCATAATTCTAGGGGGAGCAATGGTCACAGGGGGAGTATGTTCGATGTATATTCAACATTACATCAGAGTGATATCCCTTGTTCAAAAGGGAAGAGATTATTCAGAGGAAGATCAAAGGCACTCAGACAGGGGGAGCATCCCCAAGGAAAGTTCAAGCAGGGGGAGCATCCCCAAGAGGAGAATGGCCCTTTGCCATTGATGTCAAAGGGGGAGAAATAGTCACATTGATGTGATTGATGATTATTGATTGGAAGAGATAGTCACAATTGGGAGATATAGTCACATTGACTATTGATGTAGAGCATGCATTATCTACATGTTGACATCAATAATTGGTAATTGGTGTTGACATCAATGTTGGTTTTGCCATCAATGCCAACGGGGGATATTGTTGGATTATGTTGTCATTGATGCCAATGGTTTGATTGATTGATGTCAAATGATTGATTGATGTCAAAAGATTGATTGATTGACGATTGATGTAATGTAATATGTATTGTCTTTGATGAGAATGCATAGATGAAGATGGATCAATGAGTTGTCATTGATATGTGGTGCAGACGCCCTCCGTGCTATGTCCGCTCACAGGATCGTTTCCCCCTCCAAGTAAGCCGAAATTGACTCCCTCGATTCCCGCAAGAATTCTCGGTGACAACCCGATCCACAGGTCCTTCTTAATCAATCGCACAGTCCTTTGCACATGACCGTGATCTTCCCCCGACTCAATTTCGGGTTTCGGGATTTCCTGATCCCCGATGAGTCAATTCGCCGATACGCGCCTTTACGTGTTAGCGCTCCTGGATAAACTCCTGGTCTACATGGCCACTAATTCATAAGACCGCAGCCTTATCTCCTTTCGAGATCTCGCGACCCAAGCGTCCAACCTCTCGTCCTCTGGACCCCCGAAATACCGATGGACGAAATGTCGATATGCCAATTACCCGACACATGCGTGAGTTGACTTCTCCACACCCTGTCACCTCGTTGGGATTTCACGACTTCTGATGCTCCAGAAGTCTTACCCTCAGGATTCGCGAACGCCGAACTCCCGATGCGCCGATTTGGCTTTTCTATTGGGACTTTTCCCGATAGTCTGGATCCTCGCCATGTGGTCCTAACAGATGGACGGACCTGATCCAATCTCGCGATTTCAGGACTTTTGCTACCAATTTCCTGAATTCTCGACCTCAAGAACTCCGATATCCCGAATGTCGATATCTCTATGCGACGTCAGCTAGGCCCCACAACACAGAGCTCTCGCCTTTTGGCCACTCGTGAAGTCAAAAGAGTTCCTCTGCCAACCTCCGATGCCTGAGTTCCCGATGTGGGTAATCTCACGACACACGTCCACTTCCAAACGAACGGCCCAGATCAAACCTCGCCCTTTCGGGACTTCTCGTGTCAAATGACCAAACTCTCGTCTCTGGGATCTCCGATATCCCGAGTGTCGAATTCCCGATACGACCCCTTTGGGAATTTGCTTCGGCTATTCCCAATGGTTTAAACACCATGCACCTTCCGACCGATCCAACAACTGATGGGTATCTATGTGAACATCCGACGGTCCACGATCTCCTGGGCTCATACCTTGGAAACCTGGTCATAATCTCCTTGTGCCTTTGCCAGATCTGACGACTGGCGAGATTTTTCTCTAGATCTGATGGTGCAGATCATTTCGTCCTGTACTCTCACTCTGATGCTCTCTGGACATGAAAACCTTCCAACGGTCCAGATCTCTTCGACCGATTCGACAACTGCTATGCTTCTCCATGAGCTGTTGCGCTTTCTTCCAGGACTTGGAAGAATTTCAATCTTCCAAAGGCCTCGACTTTTGTCTTCCTTCCTCTACGAACTCCTCAGCTTTGAGTTCACCGTGCGCATAAAGCGTTAACTCTCCTGAGATTATCCTTCTTTCACATCCTTGAAGGATTCTTCGAATCATGCTCCTCCTCAGAGTATTTGCATGCACTCAAAAATGCTATTACGTCCTAAGCTTTCCTGTAGCTTCGACCTCCAAGGAAACTCAATTCTTATTCTCTTTCTCCCTCAGATGGAGAATTCAGAGGCTCTCCTGGCTCTCCCTCACTCAATCAACCTCTTTACTGAGTATTTCCAGGTATTCATCAACCTCATAGGTCTTCTCCCTGAGTCGATGATTTCAGCTCTTGTGACGCAGCATGTCTTCGTCTGAACCCACAGTATTCAGAAGTGCTTCAACACATCGGTATTCAGAGACCGCAGTTCTCTGTCACGCCCCCATGGCATGAAACCTCAAAGACCTTCACCTGAAATCAAACACATTCCTGCAAATGCAAACCTACAGCATACATCTATAGAATACACTCATATTATATGGAGAACACTCACAAACATTCATTTAACACATAATCATGCAGGAAAAACTACTCTTTGTATTAAATATGGTAAATGCCTGTATTTACAAGGTGTTCCTGAGCACGGCCTGTAACAAGGTCTCGGCTCCTTCTCTTCTACTCAACTCGCAGACTAATATCTACCTCCACACACACTAACTCTAAAGAGATACAATCGATATTTTTTTACATGAGGGGGCTCTTCGAGCTCTCTTCCCTCCAATCTACCTACCCTATTCAATTACATTGAATGGGTTGTCTAGTCCAGCATTGGATCTAGATCTCAGCCTTACAAAAACATTAAAGGCCTATCTACCTAATGCCTGCATAAGGGCATGGCTCTATGGCTCAACAGCCTAGACATTTAATTACATTCAATTCTAAATCAAAATGAGGGCTGCGCCTCTCTTCAGCCTTGAATGCGTGCGCTTGACGTGGCTGGCTGATGTGGAGAGATGCTCCTGCATCATACTCCTCAACTGAAAAATTCATGAGATCCTTCCCATGAGCTTCCCATCTCAGCTGTGGAAATCCTCTTGGATCCCAAAGCACCCTCTGGAGCTATTCATCTGCTCCATCTTCCTGCTGCTGTTGTTGCTTCTGTGTTGCTGCTGTTGCTTCTCTTCTTCCCAACCTCTCCTTGTTGGCAGTTCCTGCTGAATCTACCATCAGCCTTCTGATGTCTTCTATCACTCGGTCCAACTGCTCCAGTGGTCGGCTCTGTTCATGCAGTCTCCTCAACTGTAAATTTTTTTGGCTCATGGGTAGATCATCGTGATCTCCCATGCCTTCTTCATCATCTTCCAACTTCACCTGTTGGATGTGCATGCCCTGCACCTTCACCCTTCTCTCCAAGGCTTCAATCTGATCATACAGATCAACCAAACTAGTGCTGTTTGTATCTTCTTCTACTGCTGCAAACTCCCATGTTGCAATCTTTTCAGTCTCCTGGCTGAAAATACTGAGCCATTCCTTAGAATTCTCATCACCCTCTCCTGCTTCTTCTGCTGTCAGCTTCAGTGCTACAACTTCTTCAGCTTCCTGGATGAAGACATTGAGACACTCCTCAGAATGCTCATTTTCCTCCCCTGCTTGGGCAACTTCAGATATCTGCTCCAATTCTTCCGCAACAGTCTCAACTAGCTGTCCTCCTGTTGTTGCTACATTTGCAACACAGATTTTTGCCTCCCCCTGGGCAAGTGGTAGGAATATCTTGATTCCCCCAATCATTATAAGGCTCCTTAAATCATCCTCTTGATGGTGAAAGTTTTTAACTTGTCATCATCTTCATTCACATGGCTTAGAAAACCACATGAATATTCATCCTCTGTCAGTTGCACCTGCTGATCTAAATCCACCTCTAAGCTCACCTGCTCTGTCAACTCCTCCCACTGATTTTGACTCACTTCTGGGTTCATGAGACCCTTAGATAGTCCCATCTGCTCATCCCTGCCCACCTAGCAATATAGGATGCTTCTACTACCCTCCTGGCAGTCTTCGAGATCCCGTAGCGATCTCATTTCATTGCCCAACTAGCAATGTGAAATTGCTTGGTTGTCCTCCTGACAGTCCCTGAGATCCCGCAGTGATCTCAGATCATTGCCCACCTGGCAGTTCTTGATATCCTCAACTGATCCCATTTCATTCTCTTCACCGAGAGTTTCCCCAATCTCTGGTTCACATTCCTGAACCATCTCCCTAGGTTCGTCGAGGTTTTCAGCATACCTCAACCATCCTCTTAACAACCTATGCTGTCTCCTAGCCATCAACTCCTTGACTGGCCAATTTACTTTCGGCTTCTTCATGGGCCATTTATATACCCATCTTGGCCTGGTATTCTGCCGCATCCGCAGTTCCAGATCTTCCATTTTTGCCCTGATATCGGCAAGTTTTTTCGCTCTCTCGGCTGTACTCATCAGCTTTGGCTACTTCCGTTCAGCATACCTATGGCCTTCAGTAGCCATGGTGCTATCTCTATCTGCCCTCCTAGAAAAACCTGTTGCTATCACTCTGCAACCTGAGTGTTTCCAGCTTCATCCTACAGTCCTCTGACTGTCTATGGACGGTTTCCTACCTGCGAAAAATCCTTACAGAGTCTCAGTAATATGCCTTTTTCCTCGTCTTCTCCCTCTGCTTGAAATATACAACCAGAGTTCTAGCTCTGACACCACTTGGTGCAGACGCCCTCCATGCTACGTCCGCTCACAGGATCATTTCCCCCTCCAAGTAAGCCAAAATTGACTCCCTCGATTCCCGCAGGAATTCTTGGTGACGACCCGATCCACATGTCCTTCTTAATCAACCGCACAGTCCTTTGCACATGACCGTGATCTTCCCGTGACTCAATTTCGGGTTTCGGGATTTCCTGATCCCTGATGAGTCAATTCACCGATACGCGCCTTTACGTGTTAGCCCTCCTGGCTAAACTCCTGGTCTACATGGCCACTAATTTGTAAGACTGCAGCCTTATCTCCTTTTGGGATCTCACGACCCAAACATCCAACCTCTCGTCCTCTGGACCCCCGAAATACCAATGGCCGAAATGCCGATATGCCAATTACCCGACACATGCGCGAGTTGAATTCTCCACGCCCTGTCACCTCGTCGGGATTTCACGACTTCTGATGCTCCAAAATTCTTACCCTCAGGATTCGCGAACGCCGAACTCCCGATGCGTTGATTTGGGTTTTCTATTGGGACTTTTCCCGATAGTCTAGATCCTCGCCATGTGGTCCCAACAGATGGGCGGCCCTGATCCAATATCGCGATTTCGAGACTTTTGCTACCAATTTCCCGACTTCTCGACCTCGAGAACTCCGATATCTCGAATGTTGATATCCCGATGCGATGTCAACTAGGCCTCACAACACGAAGCTCTCGCCTTTTCACCACTCATGAAGTCGAAAGACTTCCTCTGCCAACCTCCGATGCCTGAGTTCCCGGTGTGGGTAATCTCGCGACACGCGTCCACTTCCAAATGAATGGCCCAGATCAAACCTCGCCCTTTCGGGACTTCTCATGTCAAATGACCAAACTCTCGTCTCTGGGATCTCCGATATCCCAAATGTCGAATTCCCGATACGACCCCTTCGGGACTTCGCTTCAGCTATTCCCGATGGTTTAAACACCATGCACCTTCTAGCCGATCCAACGACTAACGAGTATCTATGTGAACATCCGGCGGTCCACGATCTCCTGGGCTCATACCTTGGAAACTCGGTCGTAATCTCCTTGCGCCTTCGCCAGATCTGACGATTGGCGATATTTTTCTCTAGATCTAACGATGCAGATAGTTTCTTCCTGTACTCTCACTATGATGCTCTCTGGACGTGAAAACCTTCCAACGGTCCATATCTCTTCGGATGATTCGACGGCTTCTATGCTTCTTCCTGAGCTGCTGCGCTTTCTTCCAGGACTTGGAAGAATTTCAATCTTCCAAAGGCCTCGACTTTTGTCTTCCTTCCTCTACGAACTCCTCAGCTTTGATTTCACCGCGCGCATAAAGCGTTAACTCTCCTGAGCTTATCTTTCTTTCGCATCCTTGAAGAATTCTTCAACTCATGCACCTCCTCAGAGTATTTTCATGCACTCAAAGGTGCTATTCCGTCCTGAGCTTTCCTGTAGCTTCGACCTCCAAGGAAACTCAATTCTTCTTCTCTTTCTCCCTCAGATGGATAATTCAGAGGCTCTCCTAGCTCTCCCTCACTCAAGCAACCTCTTTACTGAGTATTTCCGGGTATTCAACAACCTCATAGGTCTTCTCCCTGAGTTGATGATTTCAGCTCTTGTGCCGCAGCATGTCTTCGTTTGAACCAACAGTACTCAGAAGTGCTTCAACGCACCGGTATTCAGAGACCCCAGTTCTCTGTCACACCCCCATGGCATGAAACCTCAAAGATCTTCACCTGAAATCAAACACACTCCTGCAAATGCAAACCTACAACATACATCTATATCATACACTCATATTATATGGAGAACACTCAAAGACATTCATTTAACACATAATCACGCAGGAAAAACTGCTCTTTGTATTAAATATGGTAAATTCCTGTATTTACAAGGTGTTCCTGAGCACGGCCTGTAACAAGGTCTCGACTTCTTCTCTTCTGCTCAACTCGCAGACTAATCTGTACCTCCACACACACTAACTCTAAAGAGATACAATCGATCTTTTTTTACATGAGGGGTCTCTTCGAGCTCTCTTCCCTCCAATCTACCTACCCTATTCAATTACATTGAATGGGTTGTATAGTCCAGGATTGGATCTAGATCTCAGCCTTACAAAAACATTAAAGGCCTATCTACCTAATGCCTGCATAAAGGCATGGCTCTATGGCTCAACAACCTAGACATTTAATTACATTCAATTCTAAATCAAAATGAGGGTTGCGCCTCTATTCAACCTTGAATGCGTGCGCTTGACGTGGCTGGCTAATGTGGAGAGATGCTCCTGCATCAATATGATGAAGATGGATCAATGAATTGTCATTGATACATGATGCATAGTTGATGTATATGATGCAGTGGTGGATTGATGCAAAGATGAATCATTATAGTCTTATCATGGTTGATAATGTGCAAAAATGGATGAACTCCAAAGTGGTCCCCTTATGGTGAAATCCCTCATGGGAAGATGCTTTGCGGATTGAGTTATTCTAGAAGAATGGTTGGAGGACCCATGCTTGTATGTGGAATAATGAGATGAATATCAATGAATTTGTTGGTGAAACTATTCTATATGGATAGTACTTGTCATGCCATTTTTGGTGGTATGTGGAACGTCACATAACTTATCACGGTTTGAGAGTTATGGCCTAACGAATTTGGAGGACCCTCACATGTTGGCTTGAAGCCCACAAGGTCAAAGAAGTCAAAGTGCTTGAAAAGAAGAAATCATTATTTAAATGATAAAGTAAAGTGACAAAGTCAAGGTGGATTATTTAAATAGTAACAAGAAGTGACAAAATCAAGAAATATTATTTAAATGATAAAGTGAGATGACAAAATCAAGAAGGAATATTTTAATGATAAAAGATTGGATAACTTTCTATTTATGGAAAGTGGTTAACCCTAAAAATAAGGAAAATAGGTTAAGTGACCTAGAAATGGGTTAAGTGACCTAGAGGATGAAAGTATAAATAAGATAGCAATGGTCTCTTGAAAAATATATTTTTTGTGGATCAATGGAGAGCTTCTTGTGATAATATCTTTTGGAGTACTGATGGAGAGCTTCTTGTGAGAGCATTTTTGGTGTGGATCTCTTGAGCATGATTGAAGATATATTCTGAGAGAGAGGATATCAGGAGGATCTCATGGATGCATTGACCTTTTGGCAAGTCTGAGATCATGACGACAAAATTCTCAGAATTATAGAAAAACCCTATTTTCTGGTGCGTGCGCGGGTTGTCTGTGTATAGGGTGCGTATACGCGAGATGTATGTGTACAGGGTGCATACAGTACACAAGATGTCAATGGATAGGGAGCGTACAATGGATAAAATCATGGAGATTTGTGGTTGAGCTAGTGACAAGTTGTTGAAGACTGAAGCAGGTTCTAGATCTACATTCTATGGTCTCAGATCTGTCACTGAGACACTGATATGGTTACATTATTGTATTGATGGATATTATTTCTTGTTGTGTTGTGAATTCTTAGGGAATTCTTGGTATGGCTGATGTGATGTGGTTTATGTTGGTTGATGGAGTGAGCAATACTCTTGTGATTCATTTGTGATATGATTGCTATGGTATACTAGTTGCTTATACATGATTGAGTTAGCATTCATATTGATTGGTTGTGGAGCATGAGTAAGCTATTAGAGAGCTTGGATGTGTTGTGACTGGCTGGTGGTCAGTTTGGAAAATGAGAGATAGAAGAGAATGATAAATTGGTTGCAGAGGATCTGAGTTAATCTTGAAGGATAAACCCTAATATCTCATAAGGTATACGCAGGTTGTTGTATACCCTGGCCGCGTACATACGCGGGCTGTAGTGAGCCAGGGCGCGTACACACACAGGTTACACTACTGATAGGTCGCGTACCTGTTGCATATTGATATATGTTGAGGATTGGTGCCTCATCTCAGTTGGTGCTGAGGATGTAAACTGAGTCTTGCATTATAGAGCTAGTGCTCTTGTAGATTTGTACTATATTCAGTTGTTGCTGAAAAACCCCAAGGATTGTAGTCCGTAATAAAAATAAAATTGTACATACATCTTGTGTTCTTTGTGTTCC
>SNQJ01S0272686.1:0-11491 GCA_010110895.2 Picea sitchensis
CTCCTTCTTCCTTGGAGGTTTTTTATTCTATAGAAAGAGATTCTTTATATCCCTTCTTTTTCTCAACTTTGGATATACATTGCTTCTTGTATGGCCCTTCTTTTCCACATATCCAGCATACCTTTACAAAATTTCCAGGAGACTTATATCTTCCCTTAGAATTAGATCTCCCATTTGAGGACTTATATATATTTCTTTCCTAGGAGCGTCCTCTTGTAAATAATGAATTTGTTCTCTGTCCTTCCATGTTCTTCCGTCATATCTCCTCCAACAACAAGGATGACACCACTTCATCAAACTTTGAGGAAGTTGTCTTACTACCTATGGCTACAACCAGACTATCCCACGAGTCTGGTAAAGATCATAGTTATCTGATACACTTATCTTCATCTGAAATTTTAATCTCAACAAATATTAACTGACTTACCAAAGTATTGAAAGTGTTCATATGCTCTGCCACCGAGTCTCCATCTCTCATCCTCAGGTTATACAACTTATTTCTAAGGAATAGTTTATTTAATAGGGACTTAGAATGATACAACTTCCCCAACTTATCCCATAAATATTTGGTTGTATCTTCCTCTGACACATTCAGTAATACTGAATCTAAGAGACACAGTCGGATTGTGCTCTACCTTCTTATCTAAATTTTTCTAGTCATTTGTTGAATTTCTTGTAGGTGTAGTACATGGATCCACCGTGATCCCCTGATCTATGTCCACCAACAAATATTCCATATTGACCTTTCACATCTCAAAACTTTTCCCATTAAACTTCTCGATCTCCATTTTCGAATTGTTTGCCATTTCTTTTAACCTGAAAAACCAATACCATAGATTTCTCATTGTAAAAAGGATTATCATAGTTCTAATCCAAACCCTTGACCACAAAGGCATCCCCCTGAAGCCAACAAATATCTGATACCAAATGTAGATTTTAACCTTGTACAATATTTTACTGCAAACATGTTTTTAATAAAAGAACATAAAAGATACAATGGAAAATACACACATTACACAAAGATTTCCCCCCTAGAAACCCAAACTAGGAAAACCAACATATTTTATATTCATTCATAGTGATACATTTTTTACAATACAATATACATCTAGGAGCCAACAACATCCAAAACTCTAACCCAACTAATTTACAGGAACCAACCTTAATGAAGCTCCAACTCCCTGAGTTCTTCGATACCAACCGGAAGGATATTAAGACTCCTTGATTTACATGTACCAACTTGAAGGAAGCTCCAACTCTCTAAATTCTTCGACACCAACTGGAAGGAGGCTACAACCCCCTTTCCTTGCCTGATCCGTAGGATCTTTTAATGACTATGGTTGAGTTTTAATTTTGCATGTGTTAATTAACCATTTGAGAAAACTTAGTGAAAGAATGAGGAAATAAGAAGAATTATGACAGCCATATACACATATGCAGATCTGAAATGAAAGAATAAACAACAAACCATAACACGCAGATTGATAACGGAGTTCAGCACAACTTTGCCTACGTCTCCGGGCCTTTGTCTCTGTGGGGGAGGCTTCTTTATTTCTATTCAAGAGCTCAAAAATACATCGCTGCAATGCCAAATGGCTACAAGAATGATCTGGTCATGTTCGTCCAGATCTCAAGAACCCTGCAAAGAAAACAGCACACAAAACGGACATTCGGAGCTCCCAGAAATGATCCGACAGCGTCTGCTCCTCAAAATCTTCCCCGCAACAAAATGGCTTTGGCTTGGCTTTTCTTCAGCATAAATCTGCTTTGTCTATTGCTTGACTGTCCTCCATGGCCTCAAATAGGCCTAGTTTATATATATTTGAAGTTGGTTTCTCATCTCCAACTTCCTCCCAAAATTTGGGCTCCAAAAATGCCCAATATCTCCCAAAAATGGAGAAAATCAACTAATATCAGGCATAATACAATAAAAATCCCAAAAACTATGGCATAAAACCCACTTTTAACAAAAATCATTGGGCGCAGCCCCCAAAACATGCACTCTGAGTCACATGGAGGTGGCCATGTGGCCGAGCGCTTATCCCTTATGCGCTGGCCCCTCTCTGCATTCGGCTCCTAGTCTCGTGGCATATTGGCATAAAACCTCGGGTTGTTACCAACTACCCGCGCCTTGTTGGGTGGATAGGCCCCTGGTCTATTGGCATATACATAGGACCACAGGGCCAGTGGTTATAACCTCCCATGCATATTATGTAGGGATATCCCCCGCCCTCGGATGTATGGGGGTTACGTGACCACGGGCTAGGGCTTAGCCCCCAGCCCCCTCCTTTATGCGTCATATTACAATACCATGCAATATGTTTCATAATGTGGGTTTTATAACATAAACAATAATTTAGCGCATTGGTAAAGGACCATTTCTTAAGGTGTTGGGCCTGGTGGTGGTTGTGGGTTCAAAACCCATGGACCCCAAAACATTTTTTAAAACATGCCACTTCAACGGATGACTGGGTGCCACGTGGCTGCCCATGACTGGGCCATGTGGCATCTCCCCATTCGATAGATTAATGCCACTTGTCAACTATTGACTGGTCCAGTTGCCTGCCACATGTCTGCCCTGTCAGCAAACCTTCCCAATCACCACCAGCCAGAGAGTGCCACATCATCTACTGCACAGTCAACATACTGATGTCATGCTGACACAACATTGACTTTTTGACCAGTTGACCTTTGACATTTTACCTGTTTGGGCTTCCGATCAGAACGTGATAACTTTTGCATACGAAGCCCGTTTGACGAAGTAAATATACTACCAGAATCAGGAAGACGAGATGGATGCAATGGAGTTGGTTTCGTCGCATTCCGAGCACTTTCATTTTTGAGCATTTTTAAACCCTGTCAGGCTTCTGGATCCGATTTCGGATCATTGCCCCATCCTTCCTCCATGAAATATAAGTGTAGACTCACTATCACTACCTTTGATCAACCTATAACTTCCATTGTCACCAATACATCAACCAACTTGTCACTTTCCACATTAACCAACCTGTCACTGTCGTTGTCAAATCAATCTATTATTGATGATCAAACAATAATCCAACCTGTCACTATATTTTTCACTGTCTCTATCATTAATATACCATCATCAACCAACTGACCCACTCACATGGATACAAAAACCATCACCAAACCATGTACATCAACGATCAACTAGAACCTATACCATACCATGTACATCAAACCTGTACCATATCATGCATCAACCATGTACCATATCATGTACATCAATCATGTATCGAACCTATACCATCTCATGCATCAACTATATGACTCATGCTATACACCATGTACCATAAGATATCATCAATGAAGTGCTAAGATAACCAAGATACCAAGATACCAATATATCCAATACGTGATACTAATCAATGTACCATAACATCCCTAAGGTGTAACTCAAACATGTGCCAAAATAAGTATCAAACCATGAATGATAATATAACCAAGATGTGTCTCAACATATTCTATCATCACTAAGTATGTACCATAATCATCAATACATGCCTAAAACATGTACCATAAAAATTACCCTCAATAACACATGTAAAGAATACCTCTAATCCTTTAGTAGACCTGATACCCAAAATTACATACCTGTAGCTCTTCCTCAACTTCAGCAACAAGAGAATAGCACATTCATCAAACTTTACCTTAGTCTCACAAGACTAGTTTTGGATTAGTCACAAACCCGAACTTTCAACAAGCATAAATCCGTACCTATAATGAATAAAGGTATACAATTTTAACCACAAATACTCTAAGATATTTCTTCCATCTACTAAAAATATTAGGGTTTGAAACTTCTCAGAACATAAGTTATAGAGAAAATGGAAAACATTCCTGAATTTTAGCCTATTCTAGAGACAGAACTTGTACAACATGCCCCGTGCTCAATATTTGATATCGTATTCTGAAACTAATACAAAAGATACTAAAGATGCTTATATTTCCACTACAATTGGTGTCATATAATTGGGATCCTCTATGAAGAAGTGATGATTGTTTTACCTGGAACACCTATTTGAGACTAGTTTAAGGACTAGCCAAAAACCCTATCTTCCATCGAGTGTATATCCAAAAATACAACAACCCATAAACTAAAATGCTTACCACAGGTTCCTTGATACATCTTCTTAACAAACTTGAATTTTCTCTATCTGGTTCATTCTAGAAAAAGAGTTATAGAGAAAATGGTAAGATGATCTTTAAATAACATCCCTTAGAACACATCATCACAAGACTTCATCCTCCCTTGGAATTTCTCCCTTCTTCACTCCATATTCCCTATGAAATTAGCCTCATATCTCCTTAGTTACCTTAGATAAGAATCACTTACTCACATGGAATATATTCAATAGAATGTGTGTGTGAATGTACTTATGAGTGACTTCTTGAGGTGTATATATACTTTTTCTAAGTAACCTCTTTCCTCAAATTTAGGGCTTCTTGAACTTTCTTGTTACAACCACTTTACCCTTTCATTAATGAATTGAAACCAATTAGGGCTTCCTAACCCATATTTGGGGATTCCAATTCCAAGACCTCATAACTCCTCAATCGTGAGGAACTATGTGGTGTTCCACCTACAGTTGGAAACGACGTGACACAGACTATCCATCTATGAGTGTGTTACATGAATTTACATTTTCTTTCATGTCCTTATTCTGAAAATAACTCCATGCTTCAAGAAAAAACCTATGGTTTTATTGTAGACTTCTTCAAAGCATATTCCTATGAGGCCATAAAGGGACCAGTTTGGATACTTCTAAAAATACACCCATCACAACTGTTGACATCAATGCTAACCACTGATTGTTGACATAAATGAAAACCAACTTTCCAACAACATTAATTACAACCAACTGTCCAAAAATTTCAACTCTCATTGACTCGAAATTAGGGAAAAGGAAGGTGTGATGACTCTCATCCTTTTGTTTCTTATCAATGGAAGCCATGACTTCCAGGATGGGGTCTTCGGAAGGAAACTCAAAATCAAGGGATTCACATGAACTGAGAGAGTCAACATTTCATATGGACATAGTAGGTTGATCATACTCCATATGACGATGGAGCTTTTGACTAGTGTTAGCAGATTTTGATCAATCCCATGATCAAATTTCAGGACCATGTCCCAAGAATGCAAACATGAGCGTAAAATATCCTTCTTAAAATAAATTGAACATGGAGGATATGATGTCGAATAATTCATCCATGGTGGGCTAGAGTACACCTGAATACTAGGAACATAAAATGTGGTAGCATAGTCTAATAAAAAATAAGTATGGTGATTATTAGATGAAATCTAATTTATGGTGTAGACACCAAACAATTCATAAAATACACATAATCAAGCCCAAGAATCATGTTGAAGTCTAATGGGCCATTCACCATTATCATATCGAACATAATAATATTCCCACCTAACGTGATAGGCACCCAAGGAAGAATCCCCAAAGATTCATTAAGTCTTCTATCAAAATCCAGTAGCTGACTAGGATTTGACATAATCTAGGGAGAACCTATAGCTTTCCAAACCAAGGAGGATAAAATGCTTGTAGAGGCTCCTTCATCCACTATACATCTATATATGTTTCTTGAATAATATTCAACCCCTATATGGAAGGGTGAAGCATAAGGAAGGAGAGGCTCAAAAAGACCATTTCAATCAAAGGAAACACTCTTATGACTTGGAGGGAGAATGCTCAAGGTGAGTGGGATGACCCCTTGTTCAAAAGGTTCTCAACTAGTAGTGAAGAAAACTTATTTGGTAGAAACATCACTCTCCAAAGGAATATTTGGATCGGTCAAATATGGCATCAACATGACCACTTCATCAAACAATGGTTGAGTATATTGTTGAGAAATCATAGGTGGTTCTAGAGTACAATAACCTTCATACATGGACCACACTCTTTTTATCTCTGGAATAAGAGGACATAGATGAGTAATGTGATCTTCCTTGCAAATTGTAAAAGGGAATTTAGGCTTGATCCTTTCTCTTATAGTTTTTTCAACAATATCAGTGCCCCTATCATGACTAGTAGTGGTTGGTTCATTTCCCTCAGTATGAATTTCAGTGGATGATTATAAATCTTCGGTATGACTTGTAGTGACTGGTGTGTTTCCCCCAACATAATTTGTAGTGGTTGGTTACTCTTCTCTGGTATGACTTGCAGTGACTAGTTTTTTTCCCCCAACATGACTTGCAATGGTTGGTTTCTCATGTCTAGTATGACTTGCAATGGATAGTGACTTCTCCCTTTGTATTTTCTTCTTCTTATTATTCTTCCTCTTTGGATTCCTTTTATACTTCTAGTTACTAGGAAATGAACTTTCACCAGAAGAGGAAGAAGGAGGAAGAATACATTTTATTGGAAAAGAATTTTTAGGAGCATTTGGAACACTCACAACGGACATCAACCAAACTAGAAAACCCATAGAAAATCTAGGAATATTAAAGATGGGCATCAAATGGGTACCAACATCCAAAGGAGGTAAAATCACAAGAGTCCCATTTGAAAGGGGTCCCTTGTTTAGTAGTCACAAAATAATTTATTGGCACATGACTAGTGGTTGGTGCAAAGGGAATGTTTGTGGGGCATGACAACATTGATCTCCCCATATAACTACCCCCATGGAAATTGGTGACCCCAAAGAGATAGTTTACCCTAGGGAAATTGGTGCTCATAGAGACATAACTACCCCTAGGGACATAGGTTCCCCTAGAGACATAACTACCCCCAACATTAGGAAAAACACAAGGGGCGAGACTACTCCAAGGGTTAAAATTCCAAAAAAATGGGAAATTAGCATTTAGTATCATCGGGATACCTATAGGGTTACCAAATATAGAATGGAATCCAATTTTGGTAGTAAAACGAAGGCCTCCCCCCCACTAGAAACAAATCCATATGTGGGCCCTTGCGACAATGCAATGGGCGTACAAATGTTGGTTAGATATATGGAGGGAAATAAATTTATTGGTGGCATCCCCTAGATGGAATGATTGGATGTCATAGGAATATACATGATATTACCCATCCCACTAAATGGTGACAAGGAGGTGGTCATTGTGACTTATCCAAACACATGTGGGGATGTACAAGTTGGTCCTTCCCTATTGGATGACTCACTAATGCTTAACATTATATGAGGACTGCTAAAAATGAGAAAAATTCACCAAAATATCTATTCAACTAAATGAGTAAAAATCTAGATGATACGAGTGAATAAATTGGTCAACCATAATGAAATTCATTTTTTAATCCAAAAAAAAACAACCTATGCTCAACTAGACACAAACTTCACCATAGACAAAACCCCTAGCAAATCTAGGCTATCAATAGGAAAACCAATATATCAAGGGGCCTTCTGAAAACAAACCATATGGGCGATGTCAAGTCCCAAAAATATTAGCCGATGAAGATATGAGGAATAGTTATGATAACCCTCACGTAATAGCCCTAACTGGTGCAAGTGCCCTTTATTAAGGAGACCACCCTTCGGGTGAACTGAAACATGGATCCAACATATACCATGGGTATTTCGAGAACTTCCCACCACAAGTCACCTCTGAAGCTACCTAGGAAATTCCACTAAGGATACCACCTCATAATAAATGACCGGGTGAACAATTGAAGGTTTGACCACAAGTAAGGTCACGGTAACTAATATTGAATCTTCGAAAGCGCTACCTTGCAAGGAGGTGTGGGAACTAATGAAACCCCTGTATAGGTAGTAGCTGAAGAAATATAGAAAACAAAAATACAATCAAGGAGGGGATATCACCCTACTTTCCCCAATACAACCTCATACTTTAATGCTGTGTTAGAGGAGCTTCTTGGCACACACATTATGAAAATTTATTTATGTTGATCTTGTTAATTATTTCTAGGTTTGGTTTTGTGGCCTTGGAGAGTTTACTCTCCAATCCTACATCAGGGCCCTAAATCTTGTCTAATATTGGTTTTCTATAAAGAAATAGTCTAATGAATTTTAAATTAAGAACTTCTCTTTATTAGGGTGTTGATTACTCAAGGGTAATGGAATAAACTTTAATGGTGTTTTGACTCTTTCCAATCCAAAGAAATAAAAAGAATGAAAATGAAAGGAATGTAATCCTTTCTTCTTCGATGAAAAACATCTAAGGGAATGAACAAGAGGTTTATTTTTCTCAATAAAAAACAATACAGCAGTCGCTCAAACCAAATGGGACTATCAATCACTCCAAAAGACAATTTCAGACCCCAAAATTCACAAGCAACACTCTAATGCAATTCTGAAAAGAGGTCCTAAAATGCTCCAAAAGGGATGATTGCAAAATGAATTTTTTATTTTTATCTTTTATTCCATTCAAATAATAATGAAAGTTTACTTCAAAAACTAAGTACTAAAGGTTTGCTTTCCGAATAATAGGGACCCTAGGCTTCATAGGAAAAAATCCATAAAAACTTCCACAAAAAATGGATTTTTTTCGCACCCTATAGGCCTTTTTTTGTGCACCCTACAAGGAAGGTCACAACCCAACCTCACTTGGGTAGTGACCAGTCATGGTTGAAAATGTACGCAACTAACAACTTATTATAAATAGTTTATTCCATGGGGGAAAAGGACGGAAAATGAAAACCTAGGCTAGAACTCAGTCAAATGAAATGCAATCACCCCAAAAAAACCTCAAATCCACTCTAAACTCACAAAAGAAAATGCGAGAAACACTCAACACCTAAAATACACTTGGAAACATAAGAAGAAATCAAGAGGCTCAAACAGAGAGTAGTTCTATACTATTATACCCCTCTTGATAGTATAAATCACCAATTCTAGAGTCTACTAAGGTGATCGTGACCCAACAATACTTCCACTAGCGACGATTGTGAATGAATAGTTATGCAAAACAAAAAAATTTGTGTTATATCTAGGAACACAGGCACAACATCCCTAAAAAATCATTGAATCCTAGATAGAAGGATGTGTCTAATCCTGGCATCAACTATGTGCCCTCCATGAGAATCAATGGTGGAAAATAAGGTTGTATCACTCACCCTGGTAGTGAATCCAAATTCATGGATTCAACCCTTACCTTACAGACGTTGGACGTGAAAACCTACAGGAAGATTGATATTAATAGAGCCCCCGGTTCAATGGTGACTAAGACAACATCCAAGAACCAAGGTCACATAATATATTTTGGTTCTAGGCTCCCCTTGGTTCTGTTAGCACATGAAATGGTTAGGTGTATTTTTTCCAACTCACCAGGAAAGTTCACAAGATACTTATGAGTACCTCATGCACTTATATTTCATTATTGCAACTAAGAAACGTGTCAAGGGGAATTTTTTGGTTTTCAACACCTTCATTTAATTATATTTTCAAGGATTATGTCACATAAATTTATAACAGTTTCCTTGAAGTGTGCTATTGGATTTTGAACTTAGCACTTCAAATTGGCGTTGCAGACTGGTGCTACAGATTAGATGAAGGATACTTCAAGTTTGGATGCCTCTCAAATAGAATGAATTAGGTTCACAAAGCACCAACATTAAACCCAGGTCTATCAGGTATTCCTTGACAATATGCATATTGTTCAAAGGTTGAAAGAGGAGTTTATGCTGCTGAAATTATTGGCGTTGTGCACTGTTCAATCCCATTTTCTTCCAACTCTCAAACCCACTTCTATGGCGCTCTAAAAATATTCCCACCAATCAATATTGTTATCTCAACCTCTCCTTATCCTTTCCTTTGCAAGAAATCCATCTATCCCACTGATACCTTAGTGCTGCGAACTTCTTGATTTGACTCTACATCACCACTACGCACTGCAAACTAGGCGCTGCGAATCCACTGTTTCTAGATTGTTGAAACCCTCATTTTATACATCAATATGAAACCCAGTCTTAACCAATTGTATTAGATACCTATCAAATATGAGGAATATGGTTAATCATTTGTAGAATTAAGATAAAATTGCATACCATATTGGCACTGCAAATTGATACTATTGTTGTTGAAACCCTGTTTTAGCAAATAAATTTCAGTTCTCTTCATTTTACTACAAATATCAATGGTTTTCCTTTTTATACTCCCTTCTAAAATTTTCTCCATTTCATACCACTGAGGTGTATAATATTTGGACAAGGTGAACTCCAGGAAAAATTTCTTGTCATTAAACTCTAGAATTCCTATTTATCATGTTTTCACACACCAACTGTCATAACAAATTATAGAAAATATTCTTCAAGAAATGATTAGGGATAGTTAGAAAAATAAGAAGACTCACAAGGGATGGGATATTGTGAGGACTGCACCTTATGATATTCATTTACAACATTTTGGTGATGGTTATGATTTTTGAACTATAACTAGAAGTTTTGGTGTTTTTCCTCCAATTATATATCAAGATAATGAAGTTTTTTTGTATTTTTGGACTCCTGGTATAAGTTTTGAGATGTTGAAGCTTTGGAAAAAGTGAAACATGATGCTACAGGAAATTTCACAACACCTGGACTCACTGGCACTATGAACTGGTAATTTGGGACAATTTGTAGAAATTAACACACAACAGAGTCATGTTTTGATCGTAACTTTTTAATTCCCATTTGGGTTGTTCTGAAATTTGGCATGGAGAAGAACCATATTACCATTAAATTGTTGGATTACTGAGAGGGGGGGTGAATCAGTAACAACATAATTATAATCATTTTTCTTCAAATAATCCAAGTGTTATATCAATGTAGAATTATTATCCAATAATGAGCAATAAGAAATGAACAATCACACACATACACAGTACACCAGTGTTTTACGTGGAAACCCAAATCGAGAGAAAACCACAGAATTATTTTTCTTATATGTCTTGAATAATTACATTCATTGGAAGCACCAACTTCCTTTGTTTTCTAGCTGCAACTGGAAAGAAGCTCCAACCCCCTAGTTTCTCAGGCTACAACCAGAGGGAAGCTCCAACTCCCCAATTCTATGGCTACAACCAGAAGAAGGCTACAACCCCATATGTTCTCCAGCTACAACTGGAAGGTGGCTACAACCACCTATCCTTGCCCCGTCCAACTTCCCTGAAGTAGAAGTAGAATGATGGAACCACTGTCACACTATCATTGTGAGATATACCGTTGTAAACATGTACCAATAAACTTGAACCATGCATCAACCTATACCTCAAGATGTAATCAACCTGTACCATAAACAAGTGCATAAAACATGCAAAAACTTGTACCAAACAATCTGTAATCAACCTTTACCATAAACAAGTGCATCAACCATGCACCAACCTGTACCAAACAATCTCTAATCAACCTGTACCATAAACAAGTGCAACCAACCATGTACCAATCATGTTTCAAGTACTCATCAACTATGAATCATCAATATGTACCAACATAATCAACTATACACCTCATGTATGTGCCAACTCATCAACTACTTGTCTCAACCATGTACCCAACTTGTACCTCAA
>SNQJ01S0272687.1:0-11608 GCA_010110895.2 Picea sitchensis
ATCTGGCCTGGTATTGACCAAATACATCAATGACCCAATCAATTGATGATACAAAGTGGAATCCACCAATTGTGACTCAGAAGCATGAATCTTCTTCCAGTTGGTAATCATGGGAGTGGTCATGGGCCTACAATCCTCCATCTGAAATCTGCTTAGAATGTCACACACATACTTCCCCTATCCCATGAAGATGTGTCTAGGCTCCTGCCAAACCTCCAATCCCAAAAAATAATGCATCAGTCCAATATCAGTCATCTCGAACTCTGAAGCAAGGCTCTCCTTGCAGCTCTTGATGAGTCTCTTTGCCCCTGTAATGAAAATATCATTCACATATAGCAGAAGAATGAGAGGATCCTCTCCAACTACAATGTAGTATAGGTTGGGATCTGCCTCACTCTTCTCAAAACCCAACTGCTGCAAATAAGAATCTATCCTCGAATAACAAGTGTTATCACTCTAGGAAACTCTCCTAGGCTGTATCTCAGAGACGCCTGGTAAATCAAACTTTTTTAAACTATTTTCTCAATAATGGGTGTGGGTTTTGATCAAGATGAATATCTTAACTCACTGGATTTTATCTTCAAGACAGTCTAGCTATATTCATGCAATACAAGGCCTTCAAGAGCTATTATCAGATAAGTTTGCAGATCAAATGGATAAGAAAACCAATCAATTAACCAGAACATACATAGACAATATATATGATGGGTCAACAAACTAGCAAAATATTCTTATGATTCTTGCTTAACAATCAAAGGTAAGATGACATTTACCATGGGACCATTAAACATAGACAAAGGAATGATTTCAACTCATAGGCATAGAAAAAGATAAAAGAGAGTCTGACAATAACAGTGAAAGAAGCTTGCAGGTTTAATATATTAAAGAAAGTGTATTTATCATAATAACGATGGATTATAGAACTAAAAATCAAACCTTTTGTTCATCAAATGTTTTGGGATTTATATCTCTTTACAAACCGTTTCAAGATCCTAGATTACTGGATCAAATTTTTCCTAAAATAGAAAATCAATAACTAGCCCAAGAAAGTAGGTAAAGATCCTATAAACTATGTCAATTCAAATTCTCAAATGATCTTTATGTTCTTCAGATTCTTTGGCAGGTGTAGTGAGCCTTACGAGGCTGTTGGATCTCATGTGATATGGGAGGAGGCGAACATGACACCTGTTGATAGTCAAACAAATTCATATCCTTGAAAATAACTACTTGTTTTTTACCTTTCTGTCTTATCAAGCACCTCCAAAACCAAAACAAACTCTTGATAAGGATGTCATTAATTATCTTCCATTGATTGGAACCATTTCTGAGGCTTTTGGACAAGGAAAACTTGGAACTGTGCAAAAAAATTAACTTTCTCCCTTATCAGTGCTTTCAGTAGCTAGAGTAGATAGAATTCGGACCAATTAGCTACCGAAATCTCTGCTTTCGGTGGCTAATGAACAATTGATATGTTTGCCTAAGCCACCGAAACCTGAGATTATCAAAATTTCAAAAATACCCTTTGTCTTAGCTCAAAAACGTCTTAGGACTGATCTTTTTAGGCTTCTGCATCTTGCTCAAAGATTGTAGGGTTATTGTCTGCCTCTGGTTCATTGCACTAAAATGCCACCTCTGATAGGGTCTCAAGAGAAGCATGTGTCTGAGCCTGGTGTTTTGAAGACATAGATTGTTTCCTCAAAGCCCTGATCTTTTTCTTCAATCCCTGAGCTACTCTCCATAAGCTGTTGTAGTCTTTTACAATCTTGTCCTTCTTTTTCTTCTCCTTTATGCTTTCATGGGCTAATCTTTCCAAGGATGAGTTGCTTTCTGCAAAGTTCTTTGACAGGGTTTCATACCTGGTTTTGATTACCCTTTCTAGCACTTCTTGCTCGACTAACTTCTTCTTAAGCTTCTTGATTTCCTTTGATTTACTATGCTTCACTCGTTTGCTAGATGAGGCATCTACAATTTGTGGTTCTTGTTCTTCTTGAGGTATAGGTGATGGAAGGTATTCATAACTTTCTATGTATATATCCACAATTTTTTTTTTCACACCCTGTGGTAACTGAATCCTTGTTCCCTGTTTCAATCTGGTGCTCTTCATCCTCCGAGTCTGTGTAAGGAAGATAAGAATGTTTTTGTTTACTGGGGATTCTTTGGACTTTTCTTTTTCACTGTTGAAATTTAATTTCTTCTTAGTTTTGTCAAGATTAGAGGAAGGAGAGGGTTGATTAACTGGAGTTGGAGAGATAGCTCTCCTCCTCCTCTTTCCACTTCTGGGAGTAGAAAACTTCTTGGAATGAGGACTCTTTTTACCTTCTAGCTGAACCTCGGTCTGGAAATCATTCCAGAACAAGAAGTAATTCCACTCTTTGCCTCTCCTTTGCAACAACTGACAAACTTATTGGGCATGGCCTTGACTTGATGAGCCATTTTGGATAAACTTATGTGGAGAAAATAGGGCAGATTAAGTGGGTTTCTACCAGTCAAATGATTTATGAGTTTAAAATGGTAAATCATCACTCTGTTATATCGCCCTTCACAAGTTATATAAACCATTATGGATTTTAGTAACTGCTGCCATTTCTCTTCAAGGAAAGACACAGGAATGTCTTTCTTCCATATCAAACCCCTATGTTTTGGTTTCAAATAAGACCTGAATTCAACATTCTTAGTGACAGTAGTTTTAAACCATTTTTCTCTAGTCCTGGGAATCTCTGTCACTTCAACTATGAGGGCTTCATCTATCTCGAATTCATCCCAACCTATGATTGCTTTCTTTCCATCGAAATTGAGGGCAAAGGCCTCTGCCACCTGTGGATGAGAACTCTGTAATTTTTTGCAAAAATTATTACACCCTACATCCCTGAACAATTGACATACCTCTGGGTGCAATTCCAAGTAACTGATGTCGTCGAGCTCTTTCCTCAGGGTTGATGCTCCTTTATTCATTTGACACAATGCTTCCACACACCTGTGTTTGAAGGAACAAATTTTGGGGGAGAGTTACACAACGTAGAGTTAGGGAGAGTCGGCTTGACTGTGACAGAAATGAGAAAACCGAGGCGATATTTAGAACATGGCACTGATTACAAGGGATGCGATAGAATGGTTGGTGATTTGTAGCAGCCATAGTCGATAACTGTAATGATGGAGGGTACGTAAGCATATGGATTGATGATACAATGATCTGAAAAGATTCGCTTATATCATACAAAGATCGACTTTCGGTCGTGAATGGTTCGTTCTCTTGTCTTTTCAATGGCTTATTGCAATTATAAAACTTCGAACCCGACAGTTGAAATGTGTGAAAGGACGTGCTGAATCTTTCCCCACTTCTACGATTTCGGTGGCTAAAATAGCCTTGAATTCCTTTGTTTAAGCTACCAAAATCTAAGGCTTTCGGTGGCTAATGAACAATCGAAATGTTCACCTAAGCCACATAAACCTGAGATTTGAATTAGATCAAATAAAACTAAACAAAATTTTATTTAAACTTTATTACATGCGTAAATCTTTGAGAAATGAGCTTTAAAAGAAAAAATTTAAAAAAGTACCCTTTTTAAAATACATCCTATCAACTAAAATGAAAAATCTCAATTGATTTATTTGAGGAGATAACACTAGCTCCTATTGGGGCTGAAAGCCTCCCTGTGAGGTTTCAAGAACCACAAAACCAATGCCTTTCCTGAAAAACAAAAAATCAAACCTATCTACTAGTGTTTCCATTGGGCGTGGAGTTATTTTGCAAAAACAAAAACTGGAAATAAAAATTAAAATGACAAGGCTTTGAAGCCTTAGGTAAAATAGAGTTTCATAAAACACCCATTGACTGGGCCACCAAACCTTTCTTCACCTTCTAGACTTTGCAGAATGAAGGTGTTGTTATGTTGTACTTGGGTTATCATGAAAGGACCAGTCCACAAAGAATCAAAATTGCCGTGCTTGCCTTTATCTTGTCTGAGGGCATCCCATTTCAGAACCCAGTCACCAACCTGAAAGTCGTCCACCTTTGCTTTTTTGTCAAAAGTATCCTTGATCCTCTTTTGATGAGCTTCTGATTTATCCACTAGCTATTCTCTGACCTACTGCAATTCTACCAAGTCAAGCATTCTTCTCACCATATCATTTGATTCAGTTTGTTCCTCCTGAAAAAAATTAGCCATTGGTAAAACTAGTTGAATGGGGAAAATGGCATCAGTGACATAAATCAATTTGAAGGGAGAAGTTCCTATGGATTTCTTGTTAGTTACTCTGTCTTCCCAAAGAGCAAACTTTAGTTTAGAATCCCAACTCTTTTGATTCTCCTCCAACAACTTTCTGATGATTTTGAATAGACTCTTATTGGACGACTTGGCAAGGCCATTAACTTGAGGGTAGTAAGAAGTAGAGTGTACCAATTGAATTCCCATTGACTTACACATGTCAACCAATGCATCAGCTTTGAAGGTTGTTGCATTATCTGTCACTTGAGGGTAGTAAGAAGTAGAGTGTACCAATTGAATGCCCATTGACTTACACATGTAAACCAATGCATCAACTTTGAAGGTTGCTACATTATCTGTCACTAGCCTTTTTGGGCAACCAAATTTGATCAGGATGTTTTCATAGAGAAACTTCATGACTACCTGATGAGTGGAATTTCTAGTGGGGATTGCCTCTATCCCCTAGTTATGCGTTGATTTTAGAAACCTAAATAAATGCTTCTCAGGATATAACCTAGGTTTTGGGATGTCAAGCCCAAGTTCATCCATCATTGCTTTAGGCATAACATTGTGCGACGCTCCCGAGTCAAGAAAGCAGTTGTGAAGGATCTTGTCATGGATATTTAGGGATATGTAGAAGGGTGGACAAGAGTCATCTCGATCTTCTACCATAGGTCCTATAGTCACTGTGGGCTTGTCGTCTTGAAGGTTTACATAATCAGTAGCTTGAGGATTCTTTGGTTGAAGTGACTTCAGGACAGTAGACTTGAATATGTCATTATTCATAAGTTCAGTCAATGGCATAGGTATTTTCACCTTCTGAATTTCTGATTCAAAATTAAATGAATATGATATTTTATCGGAAGGTTTTACCTCGTTAGAAGGAGATCTGAGGGAGACTTGTTCTTTATCTTGGGGCTGCAATTTCTTCTACTGCTATTTTTCAAGAGTGGAGGTTTGCTTTGCAGGAGTAGCAGGTTGCTTGGCAGCAACATCTTTCTTTTTTTCGGGGGCAGCAAGCAATGGCTTTGGAGCGACAGTTTTAGATCTTAAATTGTAACCTGGCTGATCATCTGTCTGATAAAAAGATTCTTCAATGCTTTCATCATGAATCTACTCGTCCATCTAGGCCTCCTCATAATCTGTTTGTGTCAAGAAGGAGGAATCATTTTCATCCCCAAAGAAATTGATGTCGTCTTCTTCTTCAACTTCATCATGAGATAGGTCATGTTCTTCTTCTAGCACTGCATTTTGGAAAGGGGCCCTGATCCTTTGGTCTTCAGCTGCATTCTTGTCTCTCTGAAGGATCTGGACCTGCTGGTTGTTCCTTCTGTAAGGGAATGCATTGGGATTCTTGGGAGCATAGGCATTAGGTTCTTTACTTCTTGCTGGATGCTGACTCTGAATTTTCAGTTTTGATATTTCTGAGCTCAAGTTGTCCAACATCTTGGCCATCTTTTCCATTTTGGTATTTGAAGAAGAAGGAGGATCAACAAACGACTTCTTTCTCTCAAATTTTCCTTTAAGTTTCTGAGATGCCATAATGTTAGATTCAACCTCAAGAGCAACATCTTGCATTAAAGTGAGTGTGGCTGACCTTGTTTCTCTAAGGATTAAGAAAAATTCTGGATCAAAGGAGAAAGAGTGAGTAATCTTTGCTGATGCATAAGTTGGCTTGATCTCTACAAGAATCTTGCCAAACATCTTATTGAATCTTTTGGTGAAGTCTGAGATAGAGTCCCCATTTTCTCTTCTTAGATTTCCAAATTCAGTAATATAATACAAGAGGTCTCTTCTTTCTCCCCAATGTTTCAAAAACACCTCATCTAACTGCTCAATGCCTGGCACTGAATTTGCTGGTAGTTCCTTGAACCACTTCCTGGCTTGTCCATCCAAGCTCTGCACAAAAATTCTGGTCCAAACATCTTCCTCTGAAATGTTAATATTCTCAGCAGACTGGTATGAGTATGGAAAAAACTCTCTACAGGCTCAGTTGGTGAAGAATTCAAAGAAGAGGAAGAGTCGTCTTCTTGGGGAGATTCTACAACTTCTTCTCCTAATTTGGATATAGTAACATGCTCATAAATAGAATCTATAACATCAGAGGAAATTTAAGGCTCATCACCCTTCAAGCTTTCTGACACAATTTCAATTTTCTGAGAACTAGAAGTTTCAGTAGAAGGGGATTCGACAAGAGGTTCTCTAGATACAAAAGGAGAACTGTTTCTTGAAATACCTGGTCTAGATGCTCTTGCAGATCCAAAAGTTTGTCTTTGCAATGCTTTTCCACTTCTGATGATCTTCTCAGGATCTGGAACTGGTGCTGCCAGTGGTCTTTCTTGGTTTTCCCTGGTATGAGACCTTCTCAGAGCCACTTCGTTCCAATGGAGTCACCAAATAGATGGTTACAACCGAAATGTGTCCAAATTTTGTCTATCATCAAAGTTGGATCTTGTCATCTCTCAAGGAAGTTGAGCTTTAGTCTCCTCTCCCCGACAACGACGCCAATTTGTTATCACTCCAGGAAACTCTCCTAGGATGTATCTCAGAGATGCCTGGTAACTTAAAATTTTTGTAACTATTTTCTCAATAATGGGTGTGGGTTTGGATCAATATGAATATATTAACTCACTGGATTGTATCTTCAAGACAATCTAGCTATATTCATGCAATACAAGGCCTTCAAGAGCTATTATTAGATAGGTTTGTAGATCAAATGGATAAGAAAACCAATCAATTAACTGGAACATTCATAGGCAATATATATGATGGGTCAACAAACTAGAAAAGGATGCTTATGATTCTTGCTTAACAATCAAAGGTAAGATGACATTTACCATGGGACCATTAAACATAGACAAAGGAATGATTTCAACTCATAGGCATAGAAAAAGATAAAAGAGAGTTTGACAATAACAATGAAAGAAACTTGCAGGCTTAATATATTAAAGAAAGTGTCTTTATCATAATAACGGTGGCTTATAGAACTAAAAATCGAACCTTTTGTTCATCAAATGTTTTGGGATTTATATCCCTTTACAAATAGTTTCAAGATCCTAGATTATTGGATCGAATTTTGCCTAAAAAAGAAAATCAATAACTAGCCCAAGAAAGTAGGCAAAGATCCTATAAACTAGGTCAATTCAAATTCTCAAATGATCTTTATGTTCTTCAGATTATTTGGTAGGTGTAGTGAGCCTTCCGAGGCTGCTAGATCTCTTGTGATATGGGAGGAGTTAAACATGACACCTGCTGACAGTCAAACAACTTCATATCCTTGAAAATAGTTACCTGTTTTTTACCTTTCTGTCTTATCAAGCACCTCCAAAACAAAAACAAACTCTTGATAAGGATGTCATTAATTATCTTCCATCGATTGGAACCATTTTTGAGGCTTTTGGACAAGGAAAACTTGGACCTCTGCAAAAACATTAACTTTCTTCCTTATCAGTGCTTTCGGTAGCTAGAGTAGATAGAATTCTGACCAATTAGCTACCAAAAGCTTTGCTTTCAGTGGCTGATATTACCAAAATTTCAAAAATACCCTTTGTCTTAGCTCAAAAATGCCTTAGGACTGATCTTTTTAGGCTTCTACATCTTGCTTAAAGATTGTAGGGTTACTGGCTGCCTCTGGTTCATTGCACTGAACTGCCACCTCTGATAGGGTCACAAGAGAAGCATGTGTCTGAGCCTGGTGTTTTGAAGACAACTTGTTTCCTCAAAGCCTTGACCTTTTTCTTCATCCCTGAGCTACTCTCCATAAGCTGTTGTAGTCTTTTACAATCTTGTCCTTCTTTTTCTTCTGCTTTATGCTTTCATGGGATAATATTTCCAAGGATGAGTTTCTTTCTGCAAATTTCTTTGATAGGGTTTCATACCTGGTTTTGATTACCCTTTCTAGCACTTCTTGCTCGGATAACTTCTTTTTAAGATTCTTGATTTCCTTTGATTTAATCTGCTTCGCTTGTTTGCTAGATGAGGCATCTGCAATTTGTGGTTCTTATTCTTCTTGAGGTGTAGGTAATGGAAGGTATTCATAACTTGCTGTGTATATATCCACAAAAATATAATTTTCACACCCTGTGGTAATTGAATCCTCATGCCTTGTTTCAATCTGGTGCTCTTCATCCTCCGAGTCCGTGTAAGGAAGATTAAGAATGTTTTTGTTTACCGGGGATTCTTTGGCCTTTTCTTTTTCACTGTTGAAATTGAATTTCTTCTTAGTTTTTTCAAGCTTTGAGGAAGTAGAGGGTTGATTAACTGGAGCTGGAGAGATAGATCTCCTCCTCCTCTTTCCACTTCTGGGAGTAGAAGACTTCTTGGAATGAGGAATCTTTTTACCTTCTGGCTGAACCTCAATCTGGAAATCATTCCAGAACAAGAAGTAATTCCACTCTTCGCCTCTCCTTTGCAACAACTCACAAACCAAAAGTTTAATCAGATTGTGGTGGGATAATCTACCTGCAACTTTATTGGGCTTGGCCTTGACTTGATGAGCCATTTTGGATAAACTTTTGTGGAGAAAATAGGGCAGATTGAGTGGGTTTCTACTAATCAAATGATTTATGAGTTTAAAATGGTAAATCATCACTTTGTTATATCACCCTTCACAAGTTATATAAACCATTATAGCTTTTAGTAACTGCTACCATTTCTCTTGAAGTAAATACACAAGAATGTCTTTCTTCCATATCAAACCCCTGTGTTCTGGTTTCAAATAAGACCTGAATTCAATATTCTTAGTGACAGTAGTTTTAAACCATTTTTCTCCAGTCCTGGGAAGATCTATCACTTCAACTATGAGGGCTTCATCTATCTCGAATTCATCCCGACCTATGATTGCTTTATTTCCATTGAAATTAAGGGCAAAGGCCTCTGCCACCTGCTGATGAGAACTTTGTAATTGTTTGCAAAAATTATAACACCCTACATCCCTAAAAAATTGACATACCTCCATGTGCGATTCCAAGTAAATGATGTCGTGGAGCTCTTTCCTTAGGGTTGATACTCCTTTCTTCATTTTCCACAATGCTTTCACACACCTGTGATCGAAGGAATGGATTTCAGGGGAGAGTTACATAGCGTAGAGTTAGGGAGAGTCGGCTCAGCTGTGACAGAAATGAGAAAACTGAGGCGAGCTTTAGAACATGGCACTGATTATAAGGGATGGGGTAGAATGGTTGGTGATTTGTAGTAGTCATAGTCGATAATTGTAATGATGGAGGGTACGTAAGCATATGGCTTGATGATACAACAATCTAAAAATATTCACTTATATCATACAGAGATCAGCTTCCGGTCGTGAATGGTTTGTTCTCCTTTCTTTTCAGCGGCTTATTGAATTTATAAAACTTCGAACCCAACGGATGAAACGTGTGAAAGGACATCATGATTCTTTCCCCGCTTCTGTGATTTCGGTGGCTAAAATAGCCTTGAATTCCTTTGTTTAAGCTACCGAAAGCTAAGGCTTTTGGTGGCTAATGAACAATCGAAATGTTCGCCTAAGCCACTGAAACCTGAGATTTGAATTAGATCAAATAAAACTAAACAAAATTTTATTTAAACTTTATTACATGCATAAAGCTTTGAGAAATGAGCTTTAAAAGAAAAAAATTAAAAAATTACCCTTTTTAAAAGACATCCTATCCCCTAAAATGAAAAATCTCAATTGATTTATTTGAGGAGATAACACCAAGCTCTGGGAGCTTGTTTCAGCCCATACAATGCCTTATTCAGTCTACACACATGAGACTCTCTCCCATGCAGCTCAAAGCCCAAAGGATTCTCAATGTATACCTTCTCCTGAATAAGACCATTCAGAAATGCGGTCTTCACATCCATCTGGTGGATCTTCCAACCCATCTCTGCTGCAATGGAGATCACTGCCCTGATCGAAGTCTATCTAGCAGCCGGTGCAAAGGTATCATCATAATCAACTCCCTCAACCTGTGAAAACCCCCGAGCCACAAAGCGAGCTTTGTACTTCTCAATCCTACCATCTGCAACATGCTTGAGTTTATAGAGTCACCTGGAAGTCATCACTAACTTCCCCTCAGGTCTAGGAACAACTTAACAGACATTGTTCTTCATGATGGAATTGTACTCTTCGATCATGGCATATCTCCAAACCTATCTACTAGTAGCCTCCTCAAAAGTGGAAGGCTTAGACTCTCAAATACTGCTCACCATTGCGATGTAGCTGCAAAACCTCTCGAGAGGTTTACTCTCCCTCACTGCCTGTCTGGGATTCCCCATTGAACCCTGTGCCTCCCTCAAAGTGTCCTGAAGCCACTTGGGCTTTCTCCTCTCTGAAGTAGTGTCCTGTGGAGGGGACTCTCTCTGCTCAACCCCATCTCCTGAAGACAATGATCCTAAAGTAGAATCTAGAGTACTTGATCCTGAACCCTGTGGACTAGTAGCCTGTGAACTTGAAACCTGTAGCCCTGTCACCTGTGAACTTGTCGTCCACGAAACAGGTGGCCCCGAACTCTGTGTCACTGTAGTCTGCTGCAGACTCACCTGAATCTGTGTTGAAGGTTGCTTAGCCTTCTCTATCCCTCTAGACTTCCTAAAGGCTTCATCCTCCTTAAATATGACATCCCTCCTCAAGACAATCTTCCTCAAGAAAGGAAGGTATATACAGAAATCCTTGGAAGTCTCACTGTACCCAACAAAGATCCCTCTCTCTACCGTGGGCTCCAACGTTTTCCTCTTCTCAGAAGGTACATGTGAATATGTGATGCACCCAAAAATACGAAGGTGCCCCACCTCAGGCTTCTTCCTAGAAAAATCCTCCTCAGGAGTCATGCTCCCCACAACCTTGTGGGGAATCCTGTTCTGCAGATAAACTACAGTGTAGCATGCCTCAACCCATAGGAATAGTGGCAGCTCTTGATCATGTAGCATGGATTTCATAGCCCCAACAATGGCCCTGTTCTTCCTCTCTGCAACCCCATTCTACTGCGGGTTGTAAGGAACAATCAACTCTCTCCTGATGCCCTCTCTTGCACAGAAGTGCATGAACTCCTTGGAGGTATAGTCACCTCCATTGTCCGATCTCAAAACTCTGATTTTCTTCTCTGTCTGGTTCTCCATAAGATATTTTAACTCTTGAAACTGACTGAAGACCTGTCCTTTGGTATTCATGAAGAAAATCTAGGACTTCCATGAGAAGTCATCAATGAATACAACATAGTATAGAAAACTAGTCAACGATGACGAAGACATCGGGCCACATACATCTGAATGTATAAGATCAAGAATCCCTGGTGCTCTGCTGTCATTTCTTGGAAAAGCAGACTTGGTGTACTTTCCCAAAGCATAGCCCTTGCACAACTCATGGTGCTCTGAACTGAAATCTGGAACTCCTGTCACCATCTCCCTCAGAACTCTCAAAGCCCAAT
>SNQJ01S0272689.1:0-11634 GCA_010110895.2 Picea sitchensis
TTCCTCTCAAGGGGGAAGTACCAACCCACCTAGCCCCCCTCAAGGGACAGGTCCACAGAACAATCACACCATGGTTGGAACTAATCCTCCGCCACCACTCGAGATGCCATATTTGGCCTCTCTTAACATACCATATCTAAGAAAACTCACAAATGACCCTATATTGCATGACCCCACATGGCCTGCAATGCCTAACAAACTACCTTTAGATATCCCCAAGTTTGAAGGAAATTTCGGTGATGACCCTGCCAACCATGTCATGACTTTCCACTTATGGTGCTCTTCCAACAACATTATGGATGATTCCATCCGACTACGATTATTTCAATGCACACTCACTGGCCCATCAGCCAAATGGTATGTAGATGAAAAATTAGGGTCCCATGTGACTTTCAAGTCCTTAGCCAAAGCATTTTTGACCTTCTTCCAATTACCAATCCGCCATGACAATGGTCTTGAAATACTCTCTAATTTTAAACAAACCTTAGCCACACATATTGCTGATCACATTCACAAGTGGCGTCGACGACGTAGTTTGTGCAAATCAGAAACCACCAAACAACAATGTCTTGATTGGTTTCTCAGATCCCTTGTCTCACTCCTCGGTAAAGATGTGGCTTCCACCTTCCCTCAATCGGAAGAAGAAGCCATCAGTAAGGCTCAACAATACGACCTCATCTATTCTCAATCAGGGTACTTGTACATAGTACTTCCTAATCTCCCAAAACTCATGCCATTCAGCCAAGATAAACCCGGAATGTCTCACTCAGTAGATGGATTGATTGGTAACACCACGCACCATGCACCACAACCCCAACAATCACCAATGTATGGCACACCTCAATATCCATCGGCATATGGAGGAACCCCTTATTATCCCCCACCCCCTTATCAATAACCATACCCTATTGCCCTTCCTCCACCCATCAGTGGACCACCACTGGCCCCCACAACATGCCCACATATCCAAACAAGTTCTGGTACCACCTCTCCCTCAGATTATACTCTAAGTACTAGCGAAAGGACCATGCCCTCCTATGTACCTTATGGATCATTACCACAAAATAATTCATACTTTCCATTTCCTGGCCCTCCCCAGCCCATGGCTCCACCACAAGGACACCCTCATGCTAGGGTGAATTTTGTTCAACCCTCTCCCATTCAGCAATATCAAAATTTTGAACAGTTGAATACGGAAAATCTGACCCATCCATCGAATAATGCCAAAAAGAAAGGAAAAAACTAGAACAATAACAACCCAGGTCAAGGTGGGAATCACCCCCAACAGAACCAACCTACTAGGGGCAACCAGAACCAAGGGAATCATAACCCCCATGGGAAAAATAAAAACAAATGTCAAGGGAAAAATAACAATAATCTTCGAACCAACTTCCCTTATGCCCTGTGCGGGGAGCTCGGTCATTATACTCATCATTGCCCCCAAATCATTGGTTTTAAACGGATGAAAGACTCAGGAAATGGACCACATCATCCAACACCGCCTGCCCCTCAACAGGCCCCACAAAAATACGTGCAACAACCTCCCCCAGTCGTGCTGCAGAACCCCATTCCGCACGAGGATGTGATGAAAACCCAATAGGACATGCAACCTACCCCACCATAGTTGGGGAAATATCTCAACCCAAACAATCCCGTAGATCATACTATCCTCCTCACTAGTGACAAAGAATTCCTTCTTTAGACATGTCGTCGTCAATACCATGCACCCGCTGAGTCTCCTCCCATTCCCCCAGAAACTATGCCAGCACCAACGGGACCCCCTTTGATGTTACCTCTCCCTAACGCGGAAACACCTCTTCACATCCCTCACATCCCATTGCGCAAGAATTTTCACAACTCACAGACTAGGGTAGCTCATAATTACAGTTTGGTCAATGACTTAGCACAATCCCCAACTTCCATGTCAATATTAGAAGTCCTTCAAACTTGTCCCACTCAGTGAAAATCATTACTTTCTACCTTGGGGGTAGTCGACCCCATGGATACTCAACTCATCACATTTGATCTCGACAGTGGAGAGCCTCGTCTCCTCACTCTCATCACTTTTCAAATCCTAGTGAAAATTCGAAACATCACATTTCATCGGTGCATCATCGATGAAGGCGCATCCACATGCATCATGTCCAAGTCTGTATGGCAGAAACTTGGTTCCCCAGAACTCATACCATATTCCATTACCTTAAGAGATTATGACAGACGACCATCTTCTCCTGAAGGACTCTTCCAAAATGTCCCTGTAGAACTTGGGGTTAAGACCATTCTCATCGACATTCAAGTTATCAATGCTCCACTCGATTACAATATCTTGTTCGGTTGTAGCTACATGTACGCTATGAAGGCAGTTACCTCTTCCGTCTTTCAAACCATGTTCTCCCATAACGGGAAGATCATTACAATTGACCAGGTTTCACATTATGAGCCTAACCCTTCTGCCAACATCGATAACATTCTCCCTCTCATCCACACTACTCATGAAGCATACCCACTCATCGAAATGGGTCCCGGAATTTTCAAAGGCCCCTCATTGTTAGGAACTTACCATAGTGCACCACCACTCCTTCATCCTTCCAATCAGGAATGTGTTGTATCATTCAAAGGAACTGACATTGAGAATACCCTTCCTCCCAGGGAGGATTCTCTCATATCTGACATCCCACTAGTCGCAGAGCCCCTCCTTCACGAGCCTCCTGTGAACTCGTCGGCTCCACTAGTTCACGATTTCACCTCACCCCAAGGCCATATCCCAGTTTAGGAGATAGTTCCTCAAGACATTACTCAAATCCCCTTCTTTTACCCTCCCCTAGGTGTACAAGCTTTCCAAGTAGCCGCAACACTTACTCTCCCTAATATGGTGTTGGAAATCCCAGTTTGGTATTTACATCCACCAGAGATGGTTCCTCAACCATCCCTTCCCCCCAAAATAGAAGGAATCCCATTGACGATTCCCATACTCACTCCCACCATACCCTCTACACCCCCACTCACTAACCTCCCTACCATAGTTGGGGGCAGGCGAAATAAGAAGGAGCCCACAACTCCACTTCCCCCATGCATCCAACCTCCTTGCACGCTATGTGAGAAATATGGACACCCAACCAACAAATGCCCAATCTCTACCCGAGTTACGTAACCTAATTCAACTCAATCAAACATCATCACCATTCGTCACTTTAGCAAGTACTGTTGCTACCTCCCCTAATGAAAGTAGCAAAGGGCTGCGAACCAAATTCTCTTGTGCCATATGTTCAGAATATGGCCATTATACACACCATTTCCCAGCGCTACCTCAATTCTGACAGGCATTAGTAGCAGTACGCCAAAGCTTCCAGCAAGAACCCAATCCATCTACATCATCCCCACCAAACATCACTGACATCCATTATGTCACGAATTCAGTCAACAAATGTATGAGATGCCCTTGCTCTCTATGCGAATCCTTATATCATTATACATACCAATGTCCTATGATCATTGAATACAGGCAACACCAATTGACCCTGATTCAAACCCCTGTGCCCCCTACAGAATCGATGATTAACTTTACCTCATCACTAGAGATTCTTCATATTATTTCTCCTGAACTAGAAGCACTCCCTATTCCTCCATGGTTCTTAGATGACTTATACAAGGATTTACCCCCAAATCCCCCTAATTCCCCCGTTCATTTCCCATGGAAATTTTACGTCCAACTACCACTAGTACTCCTCAGTACCTCGATATTTGGTTTATGTCAAGCAAACCATCACAATCTCATTGCCTCATTCCCCCCACTTCTTCATCACCACAGGATAACCACATGATGACAATCACCGACATCAGTCGTTTAGATCCCTTGTATTCCCACCAATTCCATTGTGACGAGGACATACTTGAGGAATTAACCACCCCCGACTACCCATGGGATGCGCTACACCACAGAGTGCTCTTCTTTTCACAAGAAGCCTTCAAGCCTCCTAACCAACACCCCATATATGCAGTCGAAACCAAGGATTTTATCCCATCAGGGCATATCGACTGGTTCAACAACCCCATCCCTGCCCCTAATGCTTTTGAAGAAGGCAACATGGCCAACATTTCCCCTACCATCAAAATCGATATTTCCATCAGAAATGGAGTCGTCGAGGAAATTACCATTGGCGCCGCATGCACCCTTGAAGAAACCACTGACTATAAAACCCTCTTCCAAGAATATCGGGATATTTTTGCCTGGTCATACACAGAGATGCTTGGCCTTGAACCCTCTATTGTCAAACATCGCATAGACACATGGCCTAATATCACACGGCTTCGCCAAAAACAATAACCGCTACACCCGTCCAAATCCACGACTATCAAAGCCGATATTGACAAATTATGCACGATTGGCTTCATCTACCCCATTGCCTATACCTCATGGGTTTCCAACCCTGTACCCGTTAACAAAAAATAGGGTACTATCCGGGTATGCACATACTTTCACAATCTTAATCATGCCTGTCCCAAAGACAACTTTCCAATTCCTTTCATCGATCAAATTATCGATGACTGTGTATGCCACAAGGCTTTATCCTTCCTGGACAGTTTCTCTGGCTATAACAAAATCCAAATCCATCCAACCAATCAATAAAAAATCACATTCACCACCCCTTGGGGTACTTTTGCATATCGTGTCATGCCTTTTGGCCTAAAAAATGTTGGCACAACTTTCCAATGGGCTATGACATACATTTTTCATGATCTAGCTCATATCATCCTCGCATACTTAGATGACCTCACAGCTCGATCCAAAAAATGCACCCAGCATCTTGATGATTTACGGATCATCTTCCAATGGTGTCGTCAGTACAACATCTTCTTGAACCCCCTCAAGTGTGTTTTCTATGTCACTTCCGGGCACCTCCTCAGATTCATTGTTTCCCAAAGCGGTATTACCATGGATCCCCTCAAAGTCCAGGCCATCACAGAAATTCCACCCCCTAGAATTTACGCCAACTCCAGAACCTGAAAGGAAAAGATAACTTTCTACGACGATTTGTCCCAGACTATGCCACTTGAGAACACGATTTCCTTCGCTTACTACGCCACGACATCCCATTTCACTGGGATGAACATGCCCAAAAGCATTCAACAATCTTAAAATGGAACTCTCTAATGCCCCTTTAATTAGTTCAATCGACTATAATCATGACTATATCCTCTACATATCAACATCAACTGTCTCAGTAGTAGGAGTTCTCCTTCAAATCGGTAATGACGATAGTGAGCATGTCATTTACTATAGTAGTAAAAACCTCTCAGGGCCACCCTAGAAGTATAATTATGAAGAGAAACTATCCCTTCCAGTAATCCTCACAGTCCAGAAACTGAGCCATTACATTTTGCTTCACACGACTAAATTCAAAGCAAATTCCAACCTCATGCAATACTTGCTCAGTCGTCGGAAAATTAATGGCAAATTTTCCCGATGGATCGTTATCCTTCAGGAGTAGGATCTCGAATTTTCAACACCCAAGAGCAAGAAAGCTCTCGTCCTCGCCAAACTTGTCACATCCTTCCCCTCTGATACTACCAGTGCCCCCGTCAATACCAACTTCCCCGATGAACATCTCTTTTATATCACTTTGGATGATCCTTGGTACGACGACCTCCTCGTCTACCTCCGAACCCAAAAGTTCGGTAACCACCTCTCATGAGATGATCGTCGTCATATTCACCACCAAGCCCCCCATTATCTCCTCATCGGAGATATCTTATATCAGCAAGGGTTCGACACCATACTTCATCGATGCTTGACTATTGACGAGGCCGATAGAGTCTTGAATGATTGCCATAGCGGCGCGTACAGGGGCCATCTTTTGGGGATGTCCACTGCTCAGAAAATCATCCAAGCAGGTTACTTTTGGCCTACATTGTTTCACGATTGCATTCACACCATGAAGCGATGCAATAAATGTCAGCTTTATGCCAACAAAGCACAAGCACCACCTGCTCTGCTCCACCTAGTCATTACTGCAGGCCCCTTTTGTAAATGGGGCATCAACTTCATGACTTGTAACCCCCCATCCAACAATGGACACAAATACATCATTGTTGCAATCGATTACTTCACAAAATGGGTTGAAGCCATGCCCACCTTCAACAACATCACTGACACTGCAGTGCATTTTTTGTTTAATCACGCCATATCCCTCTTTGGAGTACCACTCCAACTAGTGTTTGATCACGGGAAACATTTCGAGAATAAGATTTTCGTCGAACTCTCATCCTAGTTAGGATTCTCCCATGTGTTCGCCTCACCATATTACCCTCAATCTAATGGACAAGTTGAAGCAGTTAAAAAGGTCCTCAAGACCATGTTACAGTGCATGGTTAACAAACATAAGACCAATTGGCATCATATGTTATTTTTTTCACTATGGGCTTACCGTACAGTTGTGAAAACAACCATTGGTTTCACACCATTTCATCTAGTCCATGGGGTAGAGGCCACTCTTCCTATCGAGTGTGAAATCCCCACCTTACGTATCGCAATTGAGCTATTACTCGACACTGCTCCAATGGAGCAGCATTTGTTGAACTTAGAGTCCCTGTATGAAGATCGTTGATCTTCCTTACAGAACAATGAGGCAGCCAAAAAATGGTCAAAAGCCACCTTTGATCACCATGTCAACCTTGGCTCATTTCACGAAGGTGACCTCATCCTTGCTTACGATATTTCTCATGATACCCTTGGTTATGTAAAATTAGAGTCACTGTGGCATGGCCCCTACATTATCCAACATTGCCTCACCAAAGGCGCATACATCCTAGCTTCTCCCAAGGGCCTCTCTCTCAAAGAACTCGTCAACGGGCTATACTTAAAGAAATTTTACGCCTAAGCATAGCCATTCTACATTAGGTTATTTCTTTTATAGTGTTTTTAATCTTTTTTCCATACCTCACATCTAAACTATCATTTTTGTTATTGACAGATGCTTCCTCCATCAGCCTACCACATCGGTTACGCCGACGGCGCTAGCCGTTGGACTCAAAATCTCACTTCGACAGCTTGGGACCTTTATACCCCCTCACATGAATTGCTCCACTCTAGCGGCATATGTTTGGGTTTAGCAACCAACAACCAAGATGAGTACACTGTCATCATTGGCCTCCTCGCTGATGTCAGTCATCATCATATTCATCACCTTAGCATCTTACTTGACTCCCAACTAGTCATTCTCCAGCTCAACAATGTGTACCATATCCGCGATCCTTGCCTTTTTTGCAAATACCTGCAAGTTAGACTTTTATCTCGACATTTTGATTCATTACATTTACACATATTCCAAAACAATTTAATAAAATCACAGATAACCTAGCTAACATTATACTCGATTGTCATATATCACATCAAGATACCTTTACATAGACATAAACCATCAAGAGCCCATCACAACATATATAGATTAGACATCATAGATAACATTAAAAAACACACATGTCAACATCACAAAGACCCCAAAATGTATATCCATATATATATAAATCGGTCAACAGTGCCATCAAAATGTTTACATACACATAGAATACATCGTATACAAAATCCATAGGCCAGTGAAGCACCTCAGTACAAAACTAGTGTCACTACACCAAAATGGGCTCACCAACCTATATATAATATACAAAAATACATAGAGAGACACTCAAGGTGCCTCTAGAGCACCACCTCCTGCCCCTCCCTTAGGCGGTGGTGCCCCACCCACTATCGGTCCCTCTGGAACTGGAGGTAACCGCCCGGTCATCGTAGCACCTGCTACTAATTCTCATCGAACCATGGTCCACCACATCAGTGGAACTCCTAGACACTGCTCTAGGATGCCCTCGTCTTGGATGCGCAACCACATACCCTCAGGCACTCCCTGTAGCACCACTTCCAAGCGACGATGAATATCCCCAAAATCTCCCTCGACCTCCACTGGAGGAGCATACAATGGTCCTGCACCAAGGTCATCGAAACGACATCTCCTAGCTGCTCTCTCCTCGCCAACTAGTCTCACCTCAACATCCTCGCGCCATCGTCTCTCCCCCGCCCGCGGCTCCCCCCCGCAAAGGCCTCACCGGCCCTTGATGAGCCGACGCTCTCAGCAACTCAACCTCACACCCACGAGGTCCCACATATGCACATACAAACAAACAAAGGATAGCATCAACATCCATCTATACATAATACATAGGTCATACTATCTCAAATATCAACATATCAAACAAATAACAAACGTACCTCGGTGGTCAAACACCTCTCCTGGGGGTAACACCATATACGGGTCACCCTGGAAGTCAACCCCACAGTATGGATACTACAGTATGATCTACGGCATCTGCTGCCACACTTGTGAAGCCTCAGCTGTGAAAAAATGGCCACCCTCACCACCACCGTGGAAAATCAAAATCCGCGACCACCGCATCAGTTGTGGCTCTCGTGCACCAGGTGCACCCAATAAAACTCTAGGGTGCAACATCAACACCCTCTCCAAGAACCATGCCACCAATATGGACCCAAAGGAAAAGTCCCCTGAGTCCGCAACCCAACACCTGTCAAGCTTCCCTACCATCTTGGCTTGCAGCATCAATCCCCAGGCAAAATGCTCTCCTGCCAATGCCCTCCCCATAATCCTTAGTTGACCACCACTGATCCATTGAGTCGCAAGGGACCCATACACCCTCACAACCATTGCTGCTACACAATGATGAATCAAAGAATCCATAGCACCGATACTCACCACAGAGCCCGACATAAAGTCATCTCTTGAACAATACCTCCGGCCTAAGGTAGCCAACTGCCCGTCCCCAGGTAACACGAGCTCCGTCGATAAGTGCATTCCCCGAAAAGGGAGCCCAGTCAAAAAGTACACATCCTCCACCACAGTGAAGGCTAGCTGCTCACCCCGCACCATAAAACAATGCAGATCTAGACTCCACATCTGGATCAAAAACTATAGGAGATACTCCTGAGCCCGTATCAAAGGGCACTCGAAGAACTTCAGCAGCCCACAAGCTGCCAAAGTAGCATGAACCGCTGGCTCCTCAATAGCCACGACCTCCCTAAGTTGTGACCAGTCCCTCTCTCGCCAGTGAACCGACATCATCCCAATGATCGTCTGCAACCACATAATACATTCCTAGATCAGCCATCTCGAACATAAACACATTAAAATCTCCAAAAAATATGAGTTTTTCACCCATCAGCCTTGCCCCTAAGGCGCGGCTATTTAAACCCACAGGCGTGCACATATGGGCGCCTGTTCACCCCACAGGCGTGCACACATGTGATCTTGTTCACCCCATAGGTGCGCACACATGCACACATTTCCACCATACAGACGTGCCTCCATGCGCCCCTATCACAAACACAGGTGCACATCCCAACGCGCTTGTCCACTACACAACCGTGCACCATGTGAAGTTGTTTAGCTAACAGGCATGCATACCATGTGCACCTTTTTCCCCCCTTAGGGCACCCCATGTGTGGATATCCGTATAACAGGCATGCACCCATGCGTGCATATTTCTGGATCGCCCGCACACTGTGCGAGCCACACCCACAAAAATCCCTGTACGCTCCTCTGTACCGGCCCTGCCCACAAATAGAAAACCTAATTCTATGCAAGACGATAAGACCACTAACCTGAAGCTCATTGGTCCTGAATCAGGTGCCTCATTCTCTTGGAATCTCCAAATCTCCTCTGAATATCTCTCATCCAATCACTCTGATAGTAGGTACAAATGAGGTGGCAATGTGGGCCCTACAACTATATATAGTCCTTTTTGCCAAACTTCTAGAGCCCATTTCGGGAGCTCCGGGTGTCCATTTTTTGATCTGTCTTCAGCCACGGGATAAATACACTATCCCCTACATCAAGACAGTCCCTAGGCCACTTTTCATCCTTAGCCCCCGGGGAGCCATTTTTTTTTTTTCCATACCCCATCCAGGTACGCATGCTCATGTTCAAAATTATCAAATAAATGCTTGTATGTTCGATTCTCTTCAAATATTGTTCACATTGGGTATGTAGTTATGCATCTATAAGAGTCTTATTGAAGAAATAAATAGGTTTCTCATACCCTTCATTATTCCTCTGCACCAGAACAACAACAATGGTATCTTCAGATGCAAATGAAAAAACTAGAAATTCTTTAGAGTAATTTGGACTGATAAGTATAGGAGCTTCAATAAGATATTGTTTTATCTTTTCAAAAGAATATTTTTCTTATGTTGTCCACTTAATTTATGCATCTTTTTTCATCATACTGGTAATGAGCTTGATGATCTCAACAAAATTAGGTATGAACCTCCTTAAAAAAATTGTCCTCCCTATGAAGGACTGCATAGCCTTTTGGTTTCTTGGAATGTCAATCTTCTGAATGGCCTCCACCCTCTCAAGATCTATCTTGATTCCTCTTGTAGACACAATATGACCTAGGAGATTTCCTTCATACATGGAAAAGTGAGATTTCTTTGGGTTTAAATATATGGCATACCTTCTTCATTTTTAAATGTCTGTTTGAGTTGATGCAAGTGTTATTCATCATATTTTGAGAAAACAATAATATCATCAAGATAGATGACCATGAATTTGTCCTTTTCTCCCACAAACACAATGTCCATGGTCCTATGAAAAGTCCCCCCTATGTTCATTAAACCAAAGTGCATCTTATCATAAATGAAAGTGCACCAATGAGTAGTGAAGGTAGTCTTCTTCAAAAATTGATATACGATTATATCCAGAGCATCCATCGAGCATAGAAATTCTTTGAGCACCCACTACTTTCTGCAAAATATGATCCATCTTGGGAAATGGATAATTGTCCTTCAAAGAACACATGTTCATATTTATAAAATCCACACACAACCTTATTTCACCATTCTTTTTCCTGACAGGTACAATATTGGCCACCCACTCTGAGTATCCAAGAGGCACTATGATCTTTGCATCAAGTAGTTTCTTCACTTCTTTTTCAATAATGGGAAGTAGCATAGGGTTGAACTATCTTAGTTTTTGTCTAAAATGTTTAGAACCTTCTTTGAGAATAATATTATGCTAAATAATTTCCATGTCAAAAACCTTAAGGTCTTCATATGACCAAGCAAAAACATAAAAAAAAAAATCCTTCATAATATTTACATACCTGCTCCTTTTCTCTTCTGACAATGCTTTAGAGAGTTTTATAATCTTTGGATTGGTATCAACCCCAATATTACAATCAACAACATCCTTTTCTTGACATTGAATTGAAGATTTCTTGGAGACATCATTGTTGTCAAAGAGCCTTTCAAGTGGTACTATACCATTGGGAATGTGATTTGTCTTCAATTCTACAATCTTATGCCCTGTAATTTTATCCTAAAGAGGAACATCAACTTGAATTTTTGCATCATCATTCTCATTTTCTTGATCAATAGAGATTGCAGAAAATTCATCAACAGTTTCTAAAAGCCTTTTTAATTCCTAGTCATCATTGAAAACTTGCCAATATTTGATGTTATCTAGGATGGAAGGCTCGTTCCTTACTTCAATTTCATATCTTAGATTTGAAAATATAGGAGTCTTGCAATTATTAGTTGCCAAGGCTAAATAATCCACTTGTTGGTTTAGA
>SNQJ01S0272690.1:0-11759 GCA_010110895.2 Picea sitchensis
ATCTAGCCACAAAGTTGACTATGTCGGCCTTCATTCCTTTCCAGAAGAACAAGGGCTTAAGGTTTGCCCTCATCTTCGTAACTCCCGGGTGAGCCATGTAAACTGCTCTATGAGCCTCGCTCAGGATCAACATCCTCAACTCGCCATTTGGCGGTACGTAAATCCGACCTCTAAACCTCAATAAACCATCGCTATCAAATGAATATCCCTCAAATCGTGGTACCATCATAGTGTTTTGTCCGATAAAATCCTCGACTTATTTGTACCAGTCATCATCACGCTGTAAAGTGAGAATCTTCTCACGTAGATTTGTTTGAAGAGGCAACACTGAAAATATGCCTGGCCTCCGACTCAAAGCATCTACCACTCAGTTTACTGTTCCCTTTATGTAAGTAATCTCTAAGTCGTACTCGCTAAGCAATTCTGACCAACGCCGTTGTCGCGCGTTTAGGTCGCCTTGCGTAAAAATGTGTTGTAATCCACAATGGTCAGTCTTTAATTCAAGTTTTCATCCAACAAGGTAATGTCTCCATACCTTTAAGGCATATACGATGGCTAATAACTCAAAATCATGCGTCGCGTAGTTTTCCTCATGCCTTCTTAAATTCCTCGAAATGTAAGCAATCACTCATCCGTCTTGCATCAAGACTCCACCTAAACCTTCTTTGGATGCGTCAGTGCATACCAAGAAGTCTACGTCCATGTCAGGGACCTTTAGTATCGGCGTTGTTGTCAACAACTCCTTAAGCCTTCGAAATGATTTCGTTCATTTCTCAGTCCAAACAAACTTCTTATTTTTCTTCTGCAACTCCGTGATCGGACCTGCTATCTTCAAAAATCCCTCGACAAACCGTCGATAGTATCCTGCTAAACCCATAAAACTACGCACTTCTATGACATTCGTCGGCGTAGGCCATTCCATAATAGCCTCAACCTTGGCTGGATCCACGACGATACCTTCCTCGGAGATGACATGCCCTAAGTAGTGAATCCTCGATTGATAAAAAGAGCATTTGGACAGCTTCCCATATAATTTGTGCTATCGCAAACATTGTAGTACCAAGTGCAAGTGATCGTCATTCTCCTCCGTCGTCCGAGAGTAGATCAAAATATTGTCAATGAATACTTGGACAAACTTGTCCAAGTACTCGCGGAACACCCCGTTCATCAAGATCATAAATACCCCTGGGGCGTTTGTCAGTCCAAATGGTAAAACAGTAAATTCGTAATGTCCAAATCTTGTCTTAAAAGCGGTCTTAGGGACGTCATCCTCCTTGATCCATAACTGGTGATACCCTGATCGCAAATCGATCTTAGAGAACACCGTCGCACCCTTCATTTGATCGAACAGATCGTCAATTCTTGGTAAGGGGTACTGATTCTTGATCGTAGCCTTGTTCAGTCGACGATAGTCAATGCAAAGCCTCCACGATCCATCCTTCTTCCGAATGAAAATGACNGTCCAAGTACTCGCGAAATACCCCGTTCATCAAGCTCATAAATACCCCTGGGGCGTTTGTCAGTCCAAACGGTAAAACAATAAATTCGTAATGTCCAAATCTTGTCTTAAAAGCGGTCTTAGGGACGTCATCCTCCTTGATCCATAACTGGTGATACCCTGATCGCAAATCGATCTTAGAGAACACCGTCGCACCCTTCATTTGATCAAACAGATCGTCAATTCTAGGTAAGGGGTATTGATTCTTGATCGTAGCCTTGTTCAGTTGACGATAGTCAATGCAAAGCCTCCACGATCCGTCCTTCTTCCGAATGAAAAGAACGGGTGCACCCCACGGTGACACACTAGGACGTATCAGTCCCAAGTCTAGCAACTCCTTCAGTTTCATTTTTAACTCTTGCAATTCCGGGGTCAACATCCGATAAGGCGTTCTCGCTATCGGTTCAGTCCCCGGTTTTAGGTCTATAGTGAACTCCAATTCTCTTTCTGGCGGCATCCCAGGAAACTCTTCTGGAAATACATCCGCAAACTCCTTCACCACCGGAAGGTGTTCTAGACCTTCTACTACTCCCTTTTCGTTTAGCGCAAGAATCGCATAAAGCTTGCACCCCTTGCGCATACTCTTCTGTAACTGTAAGTAAGAGACAAACCTCAGGGATACTCCCTCGTTCCTTCCTACTATCACACGTCTCTGTCCTTCATGATCGACTAAGCTCAACCATTTCGTCTTACATTTGAGTATCGCCTCATGCAATTCCAACCAATCCATGCCGATCACGACGTCATAATATCCTAAGATCGTGACGTACAAGTTGACCCTCGTGACAAACTCTCCCAGGTTAAGGGCACAACCCGTAACCTTTCCTCCGACCTTCTGTTTGGCTCCAGAAGCCATCTCTACAAAGCTAAACTCATCCTGTTCGACTGCCTTTACCTTAATCCTTTTCAGTGTTGCACCATAAATAAAACTCTTAGTAGCACCTGGGTCTATCAAAATACTAAGGGTATGGTCAGCGACAGTACCTGTCGTCTCGAGCACAGTCGACTGGTGCTCTGCCTGGTGGTTATTCACCGATGCATGAATCCGATGGGCCTTGCCCATATCTCCCACTGTAGTGGGTCCGACTGATCTGGATGCTCTGGTCCTCTCCACAGGACAATCGCGCTGGTAGTGTCGCTCCCCACACGTCCAACAGCCCTTCTTCGGACTAGTAGTCCTGGTACCCGAAGTAGAAGATGATTGCCCACCGTCCTGAAACCTTGGTCTGCTCTGCTGAACAGGCCTAAACTACTGCTACTGCGGGCGACGCTGCTGCTGCTGCTGTGGTCCTCGGAAAGGTGTCCGCTGCTGAGGCGGCGGTTGTTGAGGTGTAGTGAACGCAGATCCCCTCTGGAAACCACGATACCCCGGTGTGTGTCTCGCTGGTGTTTACTGCTGCGACGTACCAGATGAACCCTGCCCTGCAGGTCTCGCTGGAGTCCTCGTCTGACCCCTTCTAATAAGCTCCTCCTCTGCTATGAGGGCCTTTTGTACATTGTCGTGCAAGGTTTGAGGCATCAAGATCCTAACCTTCGCACGCAGGCTGCCATTATGGCCAAACACGAACCTGTTGACCTTGAGCTTCTCCATGTTCAGGTGCAGAGCATATCGGAGCAGCTCCATAAAACGTGCCTCGTACTCGGGCACTGTACGACCTCCCTGTCGTAAGGCGTTGAACTCATTGAGCTGACGCTCAATGAATTCCTCAGAAATATACCTCTCTCGGAACCGTTCCTCGAACAGTTCCCATGACATGTCTTCAACAGCCATGTTTAGCTGCGGCAGGAGCATCTTCCACCATAGAAGAGCGCTCCCCTTCAGTTGAAATACCACCATGCAGACCTTCATGTTGGAGGTATAATCGCGAAGTGCGAAGCACATCTCCATATTCTCCAACCATGCCTTGGCGGCTATGCCGTTCGGGGCACCAAAGAACTCAGGAAATTTCACCTTCTCAAGTTCACGGTGAATGCTACCAGTAACGGCCGGTGCGCGCTGTGGAACCTCAGCAGGTGTCGGCGCCCTGGCCTCATCTCTGTCCAATCTGCTGATCAGCGCCTCAGACATGTGCTAGAAAGATCTCATCATCCCCACAACATCGGCAACTACGATCTTCTCCTGTCCAAGGACCTGCTCGCCTCCCTCGGGGTTATATGCCTCAGGCGTGGATGCTGCTGGAGGCGTCACGCCTCCTCCCCTAGAACCCTGTCGTCTGCCTCCGCGGCGTCCTCTAACCATGATTACGTGCACGCACACAATCAACTCGATCAACAACGGTAGAATCAAACTAATCATGTCAAGGAAAGCCATAGCAAATCCCAAGTCGCGGGTCGAACCCTGCTCTGATACCATATGTAACGAACCGCCTCGTTACGACAACCGTTCTAGTGACAGGTGCAATTTATTATTTATTTTTCTTTAAGTGTGTGCGCGCGTGTAGAAGTAACAACACACCTAACTGTACGATGCCACTGGACAACCAGCGAGACGCAACCATGACAAGGCAAAATTGGATGCACACAACGAGTAACTGCAACAATGCGACCATAGGCACAAGGCACACAACACAACAATAAGACATTCTGGGGGCACACAGTAAGAACACAGAGAGAAGAGTCCAAGGTGTTAGGGTTACTATTTCTACATAGGAAAGCAGGGCATTTAGTCTTATATCTTCTCGAAAGAAGATTAGACCGGCTCCTGGCCGACTTCTCAGGCATAAACTAGTAACCCGACCTAGAACAAGACGCAAGCAAAGCGAACGCAATAAGACAACCCTGACGAATCATAGTGACATCAAGCAATAAACGCCCCTAGACATAAGGCGCAATACTAGCAGTCGTAAGAAGGAAATGACACCAGGTGATAAGTACAGTACACTCACAGACGACAGAACCCAACAGTGGAGTTTACTATCTCTGCATAGAAAAGAAGGGCTTTTAGTCTTATGTCTTCTCGAAAGAAGATTAGACAGGGTCCTGGCCGACTGCTCAAGCAGAAACTAGTATCCTCCGTCGGGTGTGTCACAAGAGTGGAACATTGCCTTTAAAGGGCCCGAGACTCTTGATACGGCACTGGGTTCTTTACACAGGAAAATCTCACACACAGTCATGCCTCCTAAGGCTACTAGGGGTGACTATATCCCGCCCGACACTAACATACCAGGCAAAAGAACGATCTCGTCCAAGTACAACAACGCCTCAAGACAACCGTTAACTCTATGGATGCGCATGCCCGAAGGACTCCGACAATGACCCAACAAAGTTAAGACAAGGTAGTCCCCACGACTCAAGGCATGTAACATTGGCCCAATACTCCCTTAAAATCCATTAGTAGACGGGATACCCAGCCCAACCATTTAAGAAAGTAAATTTGAGTAATTTGCAGATTCCCCCATTACAATCTTAGTCATTCAAGGTACTTGGTTCTAGGACCTTATTTTTATAACCATCAATGACCAAAGTTTTAATCATATTAAGATAAGTCCATAATGCCATTATTTTTCATAAAATACCTAACACTAAAAATTGCACTGTAATTTATAATGACATAAGTTACCCTTACATAATTCAATGTTATAATACAAGACAATGCTCCGTACATATTACCATGTCAAAAATACACTAAGGCGCCCAGGGCCATGACACAATGTTACCATAACCTTGCAAATTAGGAAGCCATCAACATTATATGTTATCTAATCCTGACAATACTTTTATTTGTTACCAGATCCTTGCTCTTACATAAATGGAATAATATTTTAAAATCGCTTTACCCCCATAAGGTGCAACCACTAACTGTTATCAAGGAGTTCCTTCTTAATTGCATACATGAGTAATTCCCTCTTAATTGAAGAGGTAATCTATTCCTACTTAAATGAATGTATAAAGCAACATCGTGTTTGAATTTAACAATATAACATCATACTTAGAAATACCAGCCTAATTGTAAGTAACCTCATAACTGAAAAATTCAATAACATCATGTTTAGAAGTGGCCATATATAATAATACAATCCTTAAAATGACAAACGGACAAGATTGAATATGAAAAATAACAATATTAACAAATGACCATACTTATAATAACAATAATTAAGAGGTCAGTATATATAGAATTGTCATCATATAAGTAGCTTCTTTTTTTGAATTTAACAACATAACATCATGTTTGAGAACCAACAACCTAACCTCATAATTAAAATGGTGGTAGGTATCAATAATAGTATTTAAAGGACTTTATTCAAATGCCACCAATTGAGAAAGTCCACATATAAGAATGACAACATACAAAGGTCGATCTCTAAGAGTAACAACAGTTACCATGACATTCTATAACCATAACAGTAATTAATAGGACAATTTTCCAATGACAACAGTTTAAAAGGGCCATATATATAAAGGTAAAAAGTATTTAAAACGCATGCATTGTATTTAAAACGCAGACCCCATGCAAGCCATATTTAACGCGCAAAAATATCAAAACGCAGACCACTGCATTCCATATTTAAAACACGTAAACTATTGATACGCAGACCACAAGAAGACCAGATTTAACACACAAACAATATTAAAAATGCAGACCACTGCATTCCATAATTAAAACGCAAAGTAGTAGAAAGGCAGACCACCTGCGGACCATATTTAACACGCAAACAATATTAAAACTGCAGACCAAAGTAGGGAAAATCGCAACTGATCTATTAATGCCCAGTCTAAATGAACGCACAGTCAAAACGCAGACCAATCGGTGGAAAAACGCAACTGATATAATAACGCCCCCTCTGTCATAAAAATGCCGAGAAGGTACTACCCAGTCCAATAATCTAGCCCACGCATACAACGGAAAACGCTCGATCAACCCGAGACCAAAATAGAAAAAGAAAAACGCAGTTGACACACTGCCTAGAATGAAACACGCAACTGTACAACGCGCAGTTGTACCACGCGCAGTCACAATTCATTGACTGTATTTGTATTTAAGTGTAGAAATTTACTGTTATGGTTTATTTAAGTGTATCCAATCAATAATTGAAACGTGAGATGAAAAATTAATAAACCATTTATAAAATGTTATAATTGCGTTCTAAATGTCTAGATATGTTAGATAATTCTCTGTACAACTCTATTATATTATTCAAGATATCTAAAAGACGCTTAAAACAAATCTCATCGTTGAGAATCTTATAACCCGGCTTCTCGAGTCCACTGGGTATATATTTACACTCTATATATTTATGTGCTACGCAAGATATTTCAATGAAAACAAGCATGAAACGGGCGCCATCTAGGATATTGGATACAAAGATCATAACATTTCTTTCAACCTAAAGAAACGCCTTGAATTGTAAATATACAGCGCGCAGTTGTGCATCAACGCCCAGTCACAGTGCGAACGCCCCACATAACAGTGGCCCAAAAAACGCCAATATAATACAGTAAAAACGCAGTCCATTGAAAACGTTAAAACACAGACCCAAAGAGACGCCCAATCTTTACCATGCGGGTCATTTAAAACGCCCCAAATGTATTTAGAAAATGCAAACCATCTAAACCATTAAAACGCAGATCAAAAGGGCGCCCAAATGCAACAGAAAAACGCAGGTCATTCACGCCTGTGTAACTCAGATCAACACGCCCAAATGCAACAGAAAAAACGCAAATCAAATTAACCCCCACACATACTATGAATGCCATAAAAAAAAAACGCCCAAATAGAACAGTTGCAATGCGCATTATAACAGAGGCAAAAACGCCCAATGACAGTTACAAAATCGCACAAACGTAGTGGAAAAAGCACTCAAATCAGAATTTCTCATGGTATATAATAAAAATGCCCATAGCATAAAACAAAAACGCCAATGTAAAAATTGCTCACTGTGGGTAATAAAAACGCCCAAAATCCCACAACAGAAGACGCACACAGTAAAATATTTCCAGTACAGTGATATAAAGACAAATTTCCAGAACTATCTCACAATAACATTGCTGAAACGAAATTTGCCGAATATAAAAATGCCAGAACAATCTCACAATATCATCATCAATAACATTAAATTGCTGAAAGTAAAAATTCCTCCTACTTCACCAATTAAAATCATACCGTTGCCTTACACTAGCGTCGGAAGACGTCCCGTGCTCTGTGCCGCGTCCCGCTCGCCGACCATAGAAGGCTCACCGGTACCTCCCAACCAAACACTAGGGGTACTCTGCTTCCCCCTTAGCCCCCCGAGCCGCAAAGGGGCCACACAAGAACTAGAGATAAGACTAGCTTCTCAGCTCGCCTCCACGGCTGAGCTACCACTCCAACACAGATGAGATAAACCCAACTCCTCACAAGCAATCCATCAAGCCACAATTCAGCAGCGTAATGTTACGCTAACCGTTCATCCATCTTCCTTCTTTTGCCCTTCTTTTATAGAAATTTGAGACCCACCTACTTTCCTAAATCATTATTTAATTAATTTTTAATGACAAACCTCAGAACATTCTCTGTCGTCCATGTGTCGCTCATCCCTAAGGATCTCCAAAAATTAATTTCTTTTTAATAATTAAAAGACTCAATTCCCTCACTCCCCAAAAAATCGCTCCTTAAATTACTCCTAGGGTTCCTAGATCCCTTCTCATGCTTTTAATAACTTTCCTAAAACGAAGTTGTTGATTTTTAGTAACTCCTAAATGATGATTCCTTTTTGATTTTTACCCTATGTCCCCTACTTTCCAATATTAAGTTTCCTTTATTTCTAGTTTCTTTAATTCTATTATTTAATTCTCTCTTGTTATTTTTATTTTTAAACCCAAAAGATAAATGCGGTTTTTAATCTTTTCAATATATATTTTTAAATTCCTAGCTTTTATACTCCCACACTTTAATACATTTTATTTCTTCTTTATCATTTAAAAGCCATGGGTTTCACTTAATTTATTTCCCTCATTACTTTGCCCCCTTTACTTTTAAGAAGACTTTAATTAACACCTAGGAGGGTTTTAGTTTACGCCCTAGGTTTATTTTTGTAGGATCTTTTCTTAGGGCTTGTCAAATTTATCTTAGAGATGTTTTAATTTAGGTTTTGATTTGAACAGGGCGACAATTCATTAGGGGAGTCGTTTTAAGAATTTTATCAGGCGTTAAAGTCTTAGGGTCATCTAGGTTGTCTCATCATCATCATCAAGGCGACGTGCCCTTCAGGACGCACTACGTGCTCCAAGGGTGCCACTCGCCTCGTTTGTTTCTGTTGCGCGATGTTCCCTTCAGGATGCACCACGTGCTCCAAGGGTGCCACTCGCTGACTTGTATTTCTTCGTGCGACATGCCCTTCAGGATGCACCACATGCTCCAAGGGTGCCACTCGCTGACTTGACGGATTGGTAGACATATATAACCCCTGGAGTCAACACTCCGCCAGGTGAACTTGTGGGAGACTAAGGGCTCTAAGGAATAAGGCGCCCGCCTTATTGCGCACCCCTTAGAATCATCGTGAGCGACTATCTCAGTCTTCCCTAATGGCATCGTGGATCCTCTCGAACTAGGTAATCGTTAACCTACAGTTCGAACCACGGCGGGAGTGCTAGTAGGCTATGGCAGGGCTGTTGTCCACACCTCTCCCTCAACCTCTCTGGAAATCATGTGTGGCTCCTTTAATCCATATGTGAGTCTTGGTCGACAAGCTATCGTCAGCCTACATCATCAACCATCATGTCAGATCATGTCAAAAACATATCATAAAATCAATAAATATCATGGTAAATAAATCAACTCAATATCACACTCCCTGACTCAATCCTGAGTCCAAGGGTTTCGTCGATGCCTCTGCATCCTCCAGGTCAAACCCTGCCACTCAAATAAACTGAGTCAATAGCACCTGTATACAACAATAGTAAAACATCTTGTCATCAATCATAACGCATCATCATCAAGGATAAGTGGTTTATCATCATAAAAATCCAGATCACTTGCGAGCAAGTGTCCTCAAAGAATAAGTTTTGTCAGTGCGCCAGAGAGGGATTTTACAAGAGCCTATCCCCCCTTAATGATAACTTCATGAACTCCTAACATAGATCGAAGTTTGGAAAACATCACTTTTGTAAGAGACTCTGTGAAAATGTTTGCAACTTGATCTTTTGTAGGGAAAAGAGCACTTCAATAACTTGATCATGAATTAACTTTCTGATGAAGTGCATGTGTAGCTCGATGTGTTTTCTATGCTAATGTTGAACTGGGTCTTTGGCGAGCTTAATGGCACTCTCATTGTCACACCAAAGGATGGTCGGATGTTGGTGTTGGAATCTAAACTTCGAAAGGATTTGTCGAAGCCACAAGGCTTCCTGACTCGCATTTACCGTTGCTCGGTACTCTGCTTATGCTAAAGAAAGTGCAATAGCCTATTGTTTCTTACAAGCCCAAGTGACAGGTCCTGAACCAAGGCTAAAAACATAACCTACAGTAGACTTCCGATCATTAGGGTCGCCGACCAAATCTGAATTAATGAAACCAACCAATAAAGGATTCCCCCCTGAACTGTAATGTATCCTCAACTAAACTATACCACGGACATAATGAAGTATCCTGTTAGTTTTTTTCCAATGGTTTTCATGGGGTTTTTTCATATAACGGGAAACAAGACCAACAACAAAGGAAAGATCAGGACATGTATGAGTCAAGTATAAGAGGCTACCAACTAACTGATGGTACAGGGTGGCATCAACTTCAGGAGAAGTACAGGTGGAAGTAAGCTTGACTCCAGACTGGAAGGGAGAAGGGGTTGGTTTACAATCATCCATGTGAAAGCGACGAAGAATTTCACAATCATACTTAAAATGGGAAAGAAAAATTCCTTCATTGGTCTGCAAAACTTGGAGGCCACGGAAATAGTGAAAAAATCCTAAGTTGGTCATTTCAAATTTCTTCTTAAGGATGGTTTTCACATGGTTTAAAATTTTTGGGTCACTACGAGTAAGGATAAGGTCATCAACATAAAGGACAAGGATTATGATATGGAGTCCTACTTTCTTGGTATAGACATTAGGATCAGAATGACATTTAGAGAATCCAGTGGCAATAAGAAAGTTGTCCATTTTGGCATACCAAGCTCGGGGAGCTTTCCTGAGACCATAAAGAGATTTCTTGAGGCGATAAACAAGGCTATAGTCATTCTGGACATAGCCAGGAGGTTGTTCCATGTAGATTTATCTTTCAAATCGCCATGCAAGAAGGAAGATTTAACATCCATCTGATGGACCTCCCATTTATGTGAGGCGGAAAGGGAAAGAACACGAAGGATGGAATTCATTTTGGCTACAGGGGAAAAGGTTTCATTATGGTCAATTCCTTCAACTTGGGAAAATCCTTTGGCAACTAATTGAGTCTTGTGTCTTTCAACACTTCCATCTGATGCATACTTAGTTCAGTAGAGCCATTTACATCTGACAAGTTCTCTTCCATTTGGAAGAGGTACAATATCCCAAGTATCGTTTTCCATTAAAGAACGATACTCTTCATTCATTGCTATATCCAAATCTGGATGACCTGAAGCGTCTGCAAATGTTTCTGGATCAGGAGTCTAGGAAACTTGAGCCAAAAGAGAAGAGGCTCGTTGGAACTGTGAACGTGTTCGATGTTGATATGAAGGATCACTGACAAGACCACCAGTTGTTTCTCATGTTGAACGGACCCATCTAGGAAGCGGTGGAACTGGTGTTGGTTTAAGTTCAAAGGAATCATTTGGAGGAGGGTGAGCAGGCGGAGGTGGATTTTCATCCTCACTGTCATCATCTAAATAAGAAACCATATAAAAAGAAGGCACAAGTGTCGAATATGGCTCGCAGGATGAAGAAGGCACAACCGTCGAATTAGGCTTGCTGGCCAAAGAAGGCACACATGTCGAATTAGGCTCGCAGGCCAAGAGATTTTCATCAAATTTAACATCTCTTCTAATAATAATTTCATTATAATGTGATTGAAGAAGTCTGTAACCTTTGACATCTTCAGAATAACCAACAAATATACACTTCTCACTTTTACGGTACAATGCTTTCCTTTTCTCATCAGGAATGTGAGCCCATGCTATACTGCCAAATACACGGAAGTGACATACATTTGGTTTAATTTTAGTCCAAGCTTCTTCTAGTGTTATATTTTTAAGAGGCTGTAACGACCCTTAATTATTAAGATGATTAATTTAATAAATAATCCTAAAAATTAGCTAAACTATAATTAGTTATTAAATAACCTTAACTAATTATTTGTTATTAATTAGTTATT
>SNQJ01S0272694.1:0-11607 GCA_010110895.2 Picea sitchensis
GACTTATCTAGTTTTAACCGCTGGTCCTGTACCAAGAACCCCAAATATAACAAGTTCTCTCAGTCTACTCATGGTACAATTAAGCAACCCAAATGCCTACCTGGGGCCCTCTCGGTTCATCCACCAAGGTACAAGACTAAAGATCAACCTGTCTCAAGCATGGGTGTACCTGATTCTTCCAGCCCTAGACATATCTAGATTTTTAGCCTGGTCCTAGACCAAGAACCCCAAATATATACTGGGGCCCTCAAGGGTCTTTTTTCCAGACCGACTGCTTGGTCTCACTGAAACCCTATGATTGCACTGGGGGCCCTAGATCCTGCCTAGGGTCTTAGCCATCCTCAAAGAGAATGGCTCTCGCTGCAAATACAGAATTTCAATAAATACTACCAAATTCTAGCACTCATGTCTAGCTCGTGGTTGAGAGGAAAATTGCTATCCTCCCTCGCTTGCGGTTAAATCCCACTATACATATTTTCCTCTCATGGGTCTAGTGGACCTGCCAAGGTACAATGGCCCCATTCTCTACTTAATAGCTCAGAGTGGGACAAGATGTTGTTGTATTGAAAGATAATGAAAAAATAAAATAAAAATCAAGGTAGTAACAAGATCCAATGGATTATTGCTTAAGATAAATGAGATACTTTTTACAAATATGGATTGATCACCAAAAGTTTAATAACTTATGACTTATGTGGTTTGCCCTCATTTAATAACTACATATACACAATTGAGATAGAGCACACTATCCACACTCATAGAAATTCTCTAACCATGGAAATGCAACAATTACATCATGGCCATCATTACAATCACTACCAACAACGAGGTCACATCTTACATAGGCCTACCACCTCTCAAGCCCTAGTGGAGCAATCAACATACAAAAATGACAAAGATCATGTTAGTCATGACACCACACACCGCCATTGGTCACACTATCAATAAGCATTGTACCAGGGTATGGTTTATGCCACATAAGTACCCTAGGCACTAACAACCTCCCAACACTCTCCACGGTTTCCATGCATGCCCAAAAGTTACCATGCCTAACTTCCAACTCGTGCATGCCCAGAAGTAAACATGTCTAGCTTCTAGCCTATGCATGCCCAAAAGTCACCATGCATATCTTCCATCCCATATGTGCCCATAACTAATTGTGCCTAGCTTCCAAGTGCCAACACATGTGTGCCCAAAACCAATTGTTTCGGGCTTTCAACCTATTCATGCCTAGAACAACCATGCTCATCTTCCATCTCTATGCATGCTCAATAATTGTTCTAAGATACAACCATGCAAGCCTTAGTAATAACACCCAACTCCGCCCTATGCATGCCCAACACACCAGGAAATTTCAACTTGAATCCAGCTTGCTCACATAACTGCATCAACCTCCCACTCTACAGAATGAAGGTCGATAAATGCACTAACAAACTCTAGTTTTCGCAACAACAACACTATGGATAATAATGGTCTAGTCACACAACATATTAGTCTTTTCTATGTCTACAATCAAGATGACAACCACAACGCAACCACAACCATGTCATTTGTTTCTACATTAGCAAGCCCATCCACTCAAATTACTAGCATTAATGAAAGTCCACAACCACCTAACCGCCACATCCTTCCCTAGTCAGTCTCATTAACAAAAATTTCATTTTCCCTACAACTCAACACTATAGTGCACATCACCTATCGGTGATGTGCAACAACTCCCCACCAAAACCACATGTCACATCCCACTCTCATTATCAACAAATTCCTTTTCTGTGCCACCCCAACCTTGTAGTCAAATCAACAACAGCAAAAGGCCACACTCCCTACCCACCATTAAGTCTAATTGTATCCAAGTTGGTACAAAACATCCAACACCTTCCACCTATCACTGCAACATCATCTCATGCAGGTAAACCCATTTAAGGGTTGAATCACCGTGATCCTCCCTACATGTGTGACCTCTGAAACTTGATCTCCACGATCTCACAATCTTTCCCATTGTCCCCTCAGGTATGTAGAAGTCAAGTCAAGTACTTTACAACAGCCTTAATGGACATAATGGGATTAACTTAAATCACCTCCCAATGTGAAATTATAAAGGGAGAATAATTTGGTGTAAGATATCGGTATGCATGAAGCTCCTATATTGTGCACTATTTGGATGGGGTAGAGTCTAGTATTGTTGTGTTAGACACCAACAAGGAGAGGTTTAGATTCTAGACCATCAACCATATACAATCTCTTGGGGGTTCTAACAACCAGTAATGAGCATTCCCTAGGCTACACCACCCTTATTGTAGAACTAACAACCCCATTCTATAGATTCCATTTATGAATTGTTTGAAACTAACGTCCCAATAAGTGCTAGTTGTGGTTTTGATTTTGCAGTGGTAGGTCATAGACTATCAAAAAAGTTTAAGATGTGCCAGAGGGATAGACTTCAAGATCTTTCTGCAATCTACAGACTTTTACAAGTCATGCGTTACTTTGTGTTGCAATATTTTAGTCAATCTTTAAGGTTGAAATGAAATTAGAAAATGCAATTTCTAAGCAATCCGGATTGCTAGATCGTAAATTATATAAATTTCATGATTCCTTCATTTAATGATAGTTTTATCTTTCTTGTAATTGAAAGAGAAGAGAAGGTAGACTCTCCAACAGCTACAGCATCATCCTTTGATGGAGGATTTGGCAGATTAATCAGTCTACATAACTGTCAATATAATCTCATATAAAAACATACAAAACAGCTACAACATCATCCTTTTCTGGAGGACTTAGCAGATCAATCAGTCTAACTGTCAATATAATCTCATATAAGAACAAACATACAAAAAAAGTATCTATCAGCATTCCAAATAAGCTTATCACCTGTAGAGCCATTGTTCAGCTGCTCAGATGTCTGCACATGCCCTCCCTCAATAGAAAATATTTGAGGTTCCACTTGTTAGAAAGCCTATATTCGTGAATGAATGGGTTCATAGGTGAAGTTCCAGCATTTCCCAATTCTTGGTATGTCTCCTGATTTATTTTTTGCTTGACATCTGTCTCTAGTAGTTTTTCCCATAGGGTCGGCTCAATATTCTCTGTTGATTCACTTATGTTTCCCAACACATCTGAAATTACAAGAAATTAGACCAATTAGTAAAAAGAAAAATACAACCTATAGCTTCTAAGAAATAAGAATAATCTTCCCATTGCTGCTCAAGTATTTCAATCCCAAATTTGTCACTAATTGCCGATCAAAACACAAAAATATTTCTCTTTATTCTCATACCCTCTGAAACCATCATTGATTTATCTACTCAACTGAACTAAATTTATAGCCCTTGCATGTGTACCAAAACATTGATGATCCTTGATTTAAAAATAGAACTGCTATTGGAAAAGAATAAAATGCTGTCTAATGCACACACCAACCATCCACAAACCAACAGAACCTCATTATTGTTAATATGTGGAAATAGATTGATAAATGATCATTCTGTAAAGGGACAATCTTTTGTTTTCTGCTCTGTTGTAAGATCAAACAGAAGCAGAAAAATAAGAAAAACCTTTCTCAAATAACTGTTTGGGTAGAATAGAGGAAATCCAACGACATCAGCCACAGTTTGAACTTAAGCATGTGGCAGAACAACCTAAAGGATACTAATACTGCATGATGCAGCTGCCCTCTACCCAAAATAGTAGATATCAGGTCCAACAATCAACCTGCCTGCCCACCCATAGGGTTACAGACCTGGAAAGAGCTGGGATAGTAATCTGTCTTTAAAATCTCAGTGTTGCCAGAGCTGGAGCCAAGTTGAGCATTTTCAGAGAGGGAGCTGAGTGTCATTTTCCAAAAAAACCTTGGGAGCGGAGCGTCTTGGGAGCATCCTTTATATATATAAATGCAGAATGTCAAATTAGTTGCAGAATAACAACATATGAAACATGCATATTTGTGTCACTGTAGAAGAATACTACATTATTATGAAGTCAGAAATGCCATCCATAGTACACAATATTATTGAAATTTGGAAAGAAAGCATTATGAATAAACAAGCAAGAAAATTAAAATGACAAGGCAATGTTCCACCATTATTTATATTGGGATCCACGCTATTATATCATCCTTCATCCTTTTGCTTCTTGTCTAGCCTTTTCCTCTAACTCGATCCTCTATGGACATCAGTCGACACCACCCATTTTTTGATGAAACTACCTAATCCCAGCCTGTACATGGTAGGAAAAGCTTAGCATGCCTAATCAATGATTTTGGTTTGAGGAAGGGTACATTTTTGTTACAATGACAAAGGAGTTCAAATAATCAACACCACCAACATTAGGTACATAAGCAATTTGGTGCTCTTGATTAAATTCCAATCAAGAGCACCAACCCTTTATGTAACTTCACGTTGGTGTAATGATTGTTGAACTCTTCTATCAAAACCCTAGTAAATCTTTCACTCAAGTTAAATCACTTATTAGCCATGTTAAGCTTTTTCTACCATATAAAGTCTAATGAGGTTAGAACCACTCCCAAACATCCTGACACAATTAATGGTAATATTAAAATGGGCAGTTACATTTCCTGTCTCATTTTATAATGGTTGCTGTTGCCTGGCCTACACCTCACACCACAGTCTAGGGAACGCCTGTGGAGTGTGGTGAGCTGCAGTTCCCAGGTCTAGGAGCGTCCCAGGGAGTGGGTAATTCCCAAATGTATAGGGAGCATCCGAATCACTTCCCAGCTGCACCTCAGCCCTCCCACTTGAGCATCGCCAGTTTGGGAGCCGGTGGGGCATGCTCCTGTGGGCATCACTGCACATACCATTCTACTTATAGCATTTGCACTTTGAAAATCCTAAGGAGTCATATTGGATCAGACCACATTATCAATGCTCTATAGATGGGATCTTTCAAAATTTTGGCAAGTGTTCCCAGAGTACCTGTATTGCCCAAAGACCCATTCATCCAATGTCTGAATAATCTGTGTTAAAAGTATGGTTTTAATTTTATAAACATTTACATTGATACTTTAGATTATATTACAAGGCCCAACCAAGATAAGGAACACAATAACCTATAAGGATATGTTTAATTGGTTTTGAATGGTTAGGAACTACATTTTTCATTTCCCATCAGATGATTGTAATGTTAAACAAGTATCTAATCTTTTTTATCCAAAAGTTCTAGATTATGAGTATAAAATGAGACAAAGTTAATTTTGAAAATATTATCAGAAGATAAAATCTAAGAGCATGACAATGCATTACCATCAGTAGCGTACTTAAAAGGATTCTCATGATTATGATTGCTGACATCCAAGTGCAAAGAATTGTACACTATTACTGTTGCTGCAGGGTGAACTGCTAAGGATGTGTCATGGACAACTTCTTCTTTAAACTGATGCCTTTTCTCCACTACTGATTGTTCCAGACTCTGTCCATTGCTTGCATGTTTTGATTCTTCCCATGAAACTGGAGCCCATGATTCTGCATTATCAATACCTCGGAAGCTCCAGTCAGAATCTCTTGCATCTGGTAGTAGAAATACTGATGCTGCAGACTTCTGCTCAACCACGTCCTCAAGGGATGTTTCAGGAAGCTTTTCCAGTGACATTACAGTAGCTTTGGTATTTCCGTCAATGTCCTCACCTGTCATTATAATATTTCTTCGTGTGGATTTGTCTTTTCTGCTCTCTGTATCCAAAAACCTTATTTCATGTTCACTTATACCTGGGTTTGTAATGCCATTATTTTCTACCCACTGCAGTTCCCCTGCTTTTGTAAATCCTGATGTTAGGCTATCTGCACAACTCAGCTTTTGATCAGAAATAAATAATTCACCTGAAGCCTGTAAATCTAACTTCTGACATGAGGTTTTGTCAAGGCCTTCAGAACTTGGACCTTTTCTTTTCTTTTCGAATTCCCCATTTTTATGAATTTCAGAAGCTTCACTGATAGAAGGAGGAATGTCAGAATCTTCGAGTTTCACTTGTTCTACGCTATTCTTTTCTTGAGAAGAGATCATGCATTTTGTCACTTCAGGATGAACGTTATCTACAAAAATTGACTCAATTAAGGCTGCAGAAGATGGGTGTTCAAGCATCTTCCCTGTTTCTGGTTCAAATGCCAAAGATTGAGGGTCTTCTTTCTGACTGAGAATACATCCTGGAGGTTTTTCTGCATGGAACCCTTTGCCACAAACAGAAGGGTATGCCACATCATGTACCATATCTTGTTCAGAGATAGAGGCATTTTGTTTTGTATCGCCAGAAATTTGATGAGCTGTCTGAAATAGTTCATCTGCACATAAAGGCAATATATTACATAGATTTTCTCAAATAATATAAGTCAAAGCCTTTCCCATTTACTCTGATATTCTTCACCTCAACCACCAATTTGGAAGATTAGAAGACAAGCTATTAATATCTATAATTAAATCATAATTTTTATTGAAAACTCAAAATTATAATTGAGATTATACTCAGACCTAGGTTGGTGGCATTATAATTAGGAAGCAGCAATTTCATTTATGAGACTGATATCCTAGTAAAAATATAGTAAATAGAAAAATGTCTTCATTCGCCTGGATACTCTTTATTTGATGGCATTGATGATTGATTTACTCAACTGCCTTTTAGGTGTAAGCATAAATAAGGTTCAGTGTACATGATACACAAGCTCAATCTAATAAGAATTAGAAATATCGAGTTTATCTCAGAATGGTTTGCAATTATGCAAGTGAAAGAGTTTTGACTGATTTGGAAGTACAGACTACCATCATATGAAAAAAGTTGTCACCATATTATACTTTGTGCAGTAATAATATAAGATAGACGCAATAGTAATAATACAATAATAAATGAAGAAGTCCAAACCCTGAAGTAGAGGTTGGATTTTATGATTTCAGCTCCATTCCTAACACAATGTTGATATTTAAAATTATTATTTACACATGGCGACTGTTATTGCTTGAAGTTTTATGGCACATTAAATATCATGAAGAGCCAACCAAGATCGAGGGATTGTTTTGCAACTATCTCCAGACCATGTCATGGAGATACTTGGAGAGCAGAAATCTTTTGTAGTTCAATGGTTGAGAAAACTGGCATCGTATTTGCTCTTCATCACAGAACAGGACAACACATCCTATTAACAGGGAAACAAACTTCAGTGTTCCTTGGCTTAGGCAAGCGACCTAGGAAAAATTTGTCAATTCTTAGATAGAAAACTACTGTTATTTTGCAAGTTCTAGAAGACAAGATATTGTTACATTAGTTTGCTGGCCAAAGTAGAGCTCATTAACGAACCAAGTAATCTAGAATAACTGATTGAAGGATGGCACCATAGTCTCCTCAAAGAGTTCTATGATGAGCTAAGTGGGCAATTTGGGTCATTATTCCTTTTATCAAAGCAAATCTCAATAAATGGATCGTCAGATTTCTTATGCATTAACTGGGACTTGTTTCGTCTTTGTAATTGTAATTTGTATATACTAGAGAGTTGATGGGTTTCAGTGGCAATGGAATTGTGCAGTGACAGTAGGCAAGCTCTGCATGAAAGCTTGGATATAGGAGTCGTTACAATCTGGAAGTAGCAGATCAGAAAGTATGATATATGCAAGCAGAGAGAGACCAATTGAAACAAAATAAACAAATAAATTAAAAGGTCCTACTACTGCAATTCCCAAATGTACTTACAGGTTTTCTGGTTAGCAGACACTAGAGTTTTCTCAGCTATCGGAACTTTGATCTTTGACTCATCTAAATTTTCTCCCGTCAAAGAAGTTTGGTCCCATATTGATGCAATACCTACTTTCTTCGAACTAATTCCCAAGTTATGCTCCTGTGTGACAAGCGTTGGAATTGTAGCTGGCATGCCAAAAGTCCTTGGTTGTTCAGTATGACCTGTATCCTGTGATTTCACAAGTGATCTTTTAACTTCATCCAAAATATTTTGCCACTCCCCAGAAATTCCAATGTGCTGTTTAACCCTGTCATTCATCATTTGGAAGCCAAGTCCATCAACTATATCACCAGATTCTGGATGGACTTGAACAATGGGTGGAATAGAGTACTCTGGCACATGCATAAGTCTATCTGTTTGGTTATTCTCGTTTTTCAGCTCAGGATAATCTGACATTGTATGAGAGTCTTTAACTGGAAATTCTTGAGGCCCAGTGTCTCCAATGATAATGTGGCTGATGTCTATGTCCGGCACCTCCTTGAGAACTATGTTTGACTTTTGTTCAAAGCTGAACAAATCATGTCCTTTAAAATTATCTGAAGGTTCTCTAGTGGCAGATAAATTCAATCCATGTACCTCATCACCTAAAATTCACTGGTGGCCCCAGACAATTTTGATCAATTTTGACTCCAAATCCCTTTCTTTTGCTTCAAGAACAGTGATCTGAGATATATTTAAAATCGCATTATCAGGAACCCCCTCTTTTTGACCAGCCTTTCCAGGATCAACTTCACTTGATTTTATATTAAGATTGCTTATATTAAAGTCGGGTGTTGGTGCCGAAGATTGTGTTTGAAGAGAAATAATCTTTTCTTCAGCAGGCAAACGTTTCTGGTAATCTGTAGACAAAATTGGGGAAGCTCAGAATGATTCTGATCAGACCTTAAAAGTTGTAGACACCGTATAGATGCATATAATGGGTGATTATAGTGGCATTAAAGACTACTAGTGCATCAGTTGCAACCCACTTGGGCTTAATGCATTCAAACAATCTTAAGAACTAAACATCAAACTCAACTTTACAGGTAATTTAATCTACCCTGATATGTATGCCTGAAAAATTGATGAATAAAACATTCTAATATAGGATTTCAAGCTGGAAAAACTCCTAACCGGTTGGCTTATGTTCATCATCTGTTGACTCTTCGTCTGATGAACCTCCTTGAGTTTCTCTGTCCCCTGAAGCGATCAACGTAAAGCCCTCTATTTTTCCACAATGATTCCTGTGATTCCTCCGGTGCTTAGCACTTGGATGCGGATTAGGATACGTCCACCCACACCGGTGGCAAACCCATGCACCATGAGACTCTTTTGCATGATGGTTCTCAGTCCCTGAAAAATACTAGTCAGTACACCCTCCAAAAATGTATCATCATGTTTGAAGTAAACAACAATATAAATCATACTAAGCACCCCATCCAGATGAAACAGTCGTGTCAAACTAAATTCCAGCCCTCTTAACCAATTTGAAAATCAAACCCATTATTTCATGGTAGAAAGGTATTTTAGAGAACAATTCAACGCAATATAACAACCTCTTTAAACTGACCCCATCCCTGGTAAGGAATGTCGGGAAAATTCAGACGGAAAATAAAAGGAAAAGCCATGAAAAACCTGATGGAGCTTGCTGCTGCTTGTGATGATCATGGTGATGGTTATGACGATGATCGCTGCTGATGTGTTTTTCTTCCATCTTGGTATGTTCTTCAAAATCGAAAATGCCGAGTGTTCACTGGATCAGCGTTTCATGGTAGATCCCGCCTTTCTAGATAAGCACTGCCAATCTAACTTAGGCCAATTTGACTTATATCAATACTAGATCGGCAATGCAGACAATGCTAGAGCCTAGAGCCACATAAAAAATTTCTTCTATTCTGCATGTTAACTCAATTGGCCCTCGAAAATAAAAATTAACTTTTGGGAAGATCTTATGGACCAAACCTAACCGAAATGATAGAAGCATACACAATAAATGAATTTAATTAGGAAAACTGTTCACCAGGCTCAATTCTCGCTATGATCTCGCCTACCTTCATAGCATGAAGTTCCAAGGGATGAGGCACTAAAGCTATTTGGGCGGGAATAGATACCCGTCCTAATCCATGAAGTTCTAAGGGATGAGGCACTAAAGCTATTTGGGCGGAATAGATACCCTTCCTAATCCAAAGGAAGACCACTTCCTGATGGCAGGTATCATCCTTTAGTATTTCAAAACAAAACAAAAAGTCTGGGAAAATTGTATAGACCAAGTCTAACCCAGTGGATAGAAATGGATAATCAATGAGAAAAACGGCTTGCCTGATTTGGTAGAAAAGGACAAGAAATCAAGCAGACGCAACCACGAGCGTTACAAAATCACAATCAATGAAACTCCAAAACAGTTGGTGAAAAAAATGAGGGTTGGAAAGGTACCCAATAACTCAATTGTCACCAGGATCTGGTATGCTTCAAATCACGTAGGGCCCTTCGGGTACCAATGCCAGCTTTAACAAAACAAGGTTGATCACTGGTTTTTCTTATCAATCAGTTTCAGAGAGGAGGAACTTGTTTTCACAGGTTGGAATTGTAGCTGGTACCATTATGATATTTTCATACTATTGTTTTGACATTTAAGGATAAATAAAGCTATAATGAGTCTGAGAGAAACTTAGATGGGCCCGTTGGAAGCTCCGCGGGCCTTGTTCGCAATTGGGTTTATCTGACTGTCAGTTTTGAGCTGAAAACAGGTGGACCCAGTTGCAGTTATGGAGAGACGCTCCAAATCCGGGAAGGATATATCTATATATATATATATATGCACTTTGCAATCTTACCTCCTAGCTCATGACCGGCCGTTTGGACGTGGTGTCATTGTCGTTCAGTGACTTTAATTATCGATCGTGATCTGCACTCCTTTTTCACTAAATTTTCTACCCACGTTCTCTACGTGGCTTCAAGTCGTCCGCTTCCCAGATTAAGTCTGACATGAACAGTCTAGATAAGAAATTGGAGGAAAGCCACACATGGATTGTGCATATAAGAAAACACTCTTTCAAGCATGAGCTATCTACAAGATTCTGTAGGAGTGAATTAAGGAATTATTGTGGATTTTTAAGTTACCTGTAACGGAGTAAGTTAATTGCTTAACAAATTTTAGTTTTTAAAATGTTTTTTTATGTTTTAATTTGTTAAAATTGAAGTATGGAGTTGTTATAATGATCAATCATGTTAAATTGAGATTTATCAAGTATTAAGAAATATTCAATTTTTTTAACAATTTGTTTTATAATTGTTAATATTAATAATAATAATAATATCTATTTTTAAGGTCACGTATTGGTGTATGAGATCCTCTTGTTTGTGGGATAAGAGACCTCTTCACCCAGCGATTTAACTAATAAAGTCTACGAAGATATACATACCCTATCCCTTCTGGATTTAAACTTGTGATCTTTTAAGAAGAATTAAAGTTTAATTAATAAAAATAAGAAATTATAAATTTAAAATTCAAATATCTAATAAAAAATTATAAATTTAAATTTTATATTAATATATTTTAATAAATTATTTTTTATTATTATGAATAATTCAAAACTTATTAATAAAAAATTATAAATTTAAATTTTATATTAATATATTTTAATAAATTATTTTTACTATTATAAATAATCTCAAAATTAAAGTTTTAAGAATTAGTTCAAGTGATCTTGAGTGAAATGCAAGATCTTAGTGATCAATTAAGAAAGTTATTCTTAATTCCTTTGGAGTTAGGTCCCTAATCATAGCTGATTATTTACCTCATTTTACTATTCATAAATCATGGAAAAGTATTTAGAAAGTTTTCTGCAAAGAAAAAAATCATTCCAATAAAATGTATATATTACTTATTTTTTAA
>SNQJ01S0272695.1:0-11607 GCA_010110895.2 Picea sitchensis
ACACAAAGAGAGAGAAATTTATTAGCTTAAGGAAAGTACATATCAGCAGCAAGTATACATTTTTCAGCAAGATAATTCACTTACAACACCCAAACTGTGCCCACAAAATCTACCTAGAAAATCGTGCCCAGAAATCCGTACTGTTGTACAACCTTCTCCAATCAACACCTTGAATTTTGTGCCAATCTGTTGTTGTACGGTTTGTTCTGTACGACTGTCTTTCAACAACAAATACCCTCAAGCAGCCTCGATTTTTGTGCCTTCCTTGCCTCGAAAAACGTGCCCACTTCTCTATTGTACGGACTGTACGGATCTGTACAGTACGGGCTACCTCACAACAACAAATTTCAGCAACTTCTAAATAGAATTTTGCCTTGGAAAATGTGCCCAAGCTCTCTTGGGAAATGTGCCCAGCTTGCTGCCCTCACTCTCCTTCTCAAAGCTCTCTTGAGAATCTCTCTCAAACTCTTCTTCACTTGTCTTGCACACTACCCTAGGCATTCTCTTATAATCTGAAAGTGACCTTTCACCTTCCAAGTGTCTTTTCACCTTCCCCATCCCGAAATCCAAAGGCCAAGATCTAATCTTGCCTTTACATGATCAAGGGACATGATTCATTCCCTCCAAAATAAATCACTTAAAATATTAAAGTACAAATTCACTTTATAACATAAGTGCACTTTATGAAATAAAGTCACTTTAATATTAGAAGGTACACTTAATAAAAAGTCACTTTAATAAAAGAACCACTTTATTACAACTTTATAAAAACCCATTACAAAGTCAAGTGCCTAGTAGTGTAAATACAAGGTCACTTCCGCATACAAGACAAAACATGCGGAGTACCTCCCGAGCTACCAAAAGCTAACACTCCCTCTTAGCAAGGGATGTACTCATTGCCATCACCATCATCCGGTCCCATCACACTGTTCGAAATAGGAGCTCCCTCTGAACCTGGAGCCAACCCCAACAACTGCACAGAACTTGGACCAGGGTACATCCTCCTGACAGCTACCCTGAACCCTGAGCTCCTTGGAGAGTCCATACTTCGACTCTGAGCCTCTGTTCGTTCACACCAGCTGAGCCTCGTGCCGGTGCTCTGAAGAGACCCCCTCTCTTCCCTCGAAATGCAAGATTGAATCCTTGGGCCCACCACACTCTCAAGAGTCTCCTGGTCTTCATCCGACTCTGAATCATAACCTGTATGTTGTCCTCGCAATTTGTACAACCTATCCATCCGATCACCAATCAACTGTGGTTCAATTAGATCCACTCCCTCCCTGTAGATAAATACATGTTCCCTCTTGAACAATGTTACCTCCTTCACTCACCACCATTCAGTCAGGACCTATCTCTGTGATAATAAGGAATACACGCCATATTCTTGTCATATGACAAAAGGCTCCACTGTCAACAATCCACCTGCTATCACCCACAAATCGAACACTACCGACACTGGATACTAGAGTGACCAAAGAAAAATCCATATCAAACTTGGATGAAAAGTCCTCCATAGCTGCTGTAGCAGCTGTATCAGGGCCCTCCTATTCCTTCCTCTTCTTCTTCTTCTTCTTAGGACACTGAGAAGCAAGGTGCCCCAACTGGTTACAACAGTAACATCTGACTTTACTCAAGTCCCTCCCGGAATTTCCTTTCTTCTTCCCCTTGCCCTTTGCTGCAAAAGAAACATTCTCATCAACTCGGTTTTCCTTCTGTCCACTACTTTGAGATCCCATCCGAATCTCCTCCTGAGTGAAGTCGTCCCACAATCTACTCCAATATGGAAAATTCTCCCGACCCACCACACACTTCACAAAGACATCCCACTTCTTTGAGAAGCCTTTCAAGGCTATCCTTCCCAACTTCGGTTCTAAGATGACCTCCCCTACTGCAGCTAACTCGTCCCTAACCTGAGCTATCCGGGTAAGATAGGATGCAACACCCTCACCCATAGCCATCTTCATGTCATGTAGTTTATTCTTCAAGGCCATCTTCCGGTTTTCATTCTTAGCTTCATACAAATTTTCAATGTATCCCACATCTCTTTGGTTTTCTCTTCTCAGCCAAATGAGGGATGAGTGGGTCCTTTACTCCATCCAGAATGATCCTCTGTTGTTTGGCCTGCTTTACCTCATGCAAATCCAAGGCAATAGGATCTGCTGTGTGAACTACAACAACAGTACTGACATAACTCCAAAGCTTGTTCTGTTTGAGAACAGATCATATCCGGACCTTCCACTGCAAGTAGATGGAAATGCCTTCCAATTGATCCTCATATCTGATGCATGCAGCCATTTCCCTGTCAACTGTTCAAAGGAAACAACCAACAGACTTCCCTCCTTCAAATCTTGCCCAAAAATAACCTGCTCACTGTACCCCAGAGCCCAAGCTCTGATACCATGTAGGGGCTATTGACAAAGATCGAAAGCAGAAACAAATTCTGTCACACACTTAGCAACCTAGAGATAACTGTAATCTATGAACTCTGAAATGTAGAAACCCACATTCAGAAAATACCATAAAGCAGAAATACACATTACTACCAACCGCTTTGCAGCGGAAAAATAACAATGAACAGCAGTAATACATCCATGTAAAACTCAGAAGTTTAGGCAAAAGCCAGGGAAGAGCCTCATTGTGGAAACCCAAAGATAGAGATTTGGCCAACTTCGGGAAAGATATATCAGCAGCAAGAATACATTTTCCAACAAGAGAAAACCACTTACAGCGCACAAACTGTCCCCACAAAATCTGCCACAAGCGGTGCCAAATCTGTACTGCTGTATGGCCTTCTTGAAATCAGCACTTAGAATTCTGTGCCAATTTGTCGCTGTAGGGTCTGTTCACGGGTATCCTTCAATACCCTCAAGCTGCCTCGATTTCCATGCATTTTTTGCCTCGAAAACCTTCTCTGTAATGCGGTTAATGCGGATCCGTTACGAAGTGTAGCCTCCCTCTCACAGCAATAAATTTCAGCAACTTCTAAACAGAATTTTGCCTTGGGAAATGCTGCCCTCACTCTCCTTCTCAAAGCTCTAGGAAATCTCTCTCAAACTCTTCTTCACTTGTCTTGCACACTACCCTGGGCATTCTCTTATAATATGAAATTACCTTTTCCCTCCAAAGTGTCTATTCACCTTCCCAACCCTAGATCAAAAGGAATGAGATACAATCTTGCCTTTACATGATCAGACATGATTTATTCCTCCAAAATAAATCACTTAAAATATTCAAAATTGCAAATTCACTTTATAATATGGTGCACTTTATGAAATAAAGTCACTTTAATATTAAGATTTTTTATAATAAAAGTGCATGTAATAAAGGAACCACTTTATTACAACTTTATAAAAGCCATTACAATGTCAAGGGTGCCTAGTGGTGTAAATACAAAGGTCACTTCCACATACAAGAAAAACATGTAGAGTACCTCGAGCTACCAAAAGCTAACACAAGATAGCCCAAAACTTTGTGGGATGTTTCTTAGGTAGGTAACGTGAAGGATACCTTTTGAATTATGAAATCAAAGGAATATCTCGAAGCTTGTCTTGGTGATTTTGATACATGAAATTCCTCTCTTGTGAAAATTGCTTATCAATAACCGTAGGCATGGAATGTGATATTGGTTGAACTTAATGAACTTTCAAGCAGTTCGCAGATCTATCAAGCTGGATTTATGCATAATGATGAAAGTGATTGCATTACCATTTCGATTGATAGCCATCTTGAATAAAGATTGTATGTGTGTTTATGGATATTTTTGTATAATACATACCTTTAATAGTAAACAGTGTCCCAACTCACATATATTTCTTGCGTATAGCCTATAGGCATGATAGTAATAAGATTTCCCACCTCATACGGTCTTTGATCAATATTGTTGAACTCTGTGACACCTTTTGAAGATTACGAAAGCAAAGAAATTTCTCGAAGCTTGTCTTGATGATTTCGATATATGAAACTCCTCTTGTGAAATACCTCTTATCGAACCTTAGTTTAGTGTGGCATGTGATATTGGTTGGACTTACTATGAACGTTCAGCAGTTTCTCTGATCCATCAACCAGATTTGTATCCAACGATGGAAGTGATTGCGTTGCCATTTGAATCCCATAAATATCTCGAATGAGGCGTATGATGGTCATTATACCCGGCAGCACCATATCTGCATAAGGGATTCTATTTCAGGATAGTAGCTCCTCAAAGACAAGACTATTGTCTGAAATAAAATGCAGTGCTTTGTATGGAAATTGTAATTGACTTGAGACAACAAATTCTTTGGTGTTCTTGTTTTAAATGCATATCAGACGTAGAATATGTAGCATCCATCTTCCACATAATTATCTCACCAGCAACACACAGAACAATGATGAAGGAGACACCCGGGCATCCCATAATCTCATATATGAATTTTTAAGACTTCACAGACTCTGTAATTAGATAATTTCTTATGAAGCAGAAAACTATATAGTATATACATTTCAAAGTAGAATGGCATTAATCCTTCAACATCTGGCTCATATCATGGAATAGATTGTATGGAAGAGACTGCAAAAGAACATTCAGATTGGAAAACAAGCAACGTTTTGTTTATTCAAAGAAACTGGACCAAATGTCTACAAACATTGAATATTTACAGCAGATAGATGGATAGGAGAGGTACACCCAGAGGGCACACCCTCCTATGTTTTCTCCTCTTCTTTCTCTTAGACCTTGCTAATATTCTACCTTCACTATTCATGGATGGCAAAGATCCCTGACAAGTATGCATAGTAGCTGATTGACCGGACCGTCCAACTGCCATAAGTCTGTTACAAAAGAGGAGCAGAGACACTTCCTTTTCCTTCAATCCGTTCCACTGTCCACATTCCCTTTACATTATATTCATATTCTTTCATGTTTTTGTGGGGTGGCAAATGCCCACTACAAGCCAAACCACATTTGGAATTTCTATATGAGCTAAATTTGAAATGCATATGATAATAAACATGTAGAGAAAATTTTAAAAATTTACATCTAATGTGTAGAAGAGCCCTTGTCCAGACAGGAAAATTTACATCCAATGTGTAAAAAGAGCTTTTGTCCAGAGCTTCCAGTCAACACAAGCAAGTGAGCACTTTTCCCAGTGTGAGAATTTATTACAATGAAGCAAGGACGTCTCTAACCTTCACGGCAGCTATCCTGTGGCTAAGCAGCTGCAACTGGGGTGTTGCCGCCTAATTTGCACCTCGTGTTAGCGTGGAGAAAGCTTAATCCACTGGGTGCACCGTTGGGGGCAAGTTTCAGGATCCCGAGGATACTGTTACCTCTACTCTAGCTTCTTGCGTCTAGGCCAACTCCTAATGAAACCAAGGGGGGTAGTCCCTAAAGGAGAATTATAGAGAGGCTTTTAATCTAAGAATGATAAAAGCAACTTCTAGTAGTTAATATGATGAAACAAGATTTATAACAACAACATATGACTCGAATATAATTAAAGGATACACCCAGTCAATACATGCAAAGAGTCATTCACATTTATAACATACTCAAATATAGATGATTTGAATAGTAAATGCTTGAAGTAAAATAATCCAATCAGATAGATGAAAGTAAAGACTAGTGTAGGAAAAGTAAATGTGAAGTGGGGATTAAAATTGAGTCCCCCTTTCTTTTATTATTGCAAAAAGTGTGTACCACCTTACTAAGCTATTCAACAATCTTATAGACATGCCGACTGGGTGTGTTGTAGGTCCAACAAAGGAGAGAACTTATCTCATTAATGAGTATCCTCCTTGACTTAACACACTCCACCAGTCTGAGGCCTTAGGCATTATATCACAATAAAGGCGAATTCCCTAATTAAAACTAGCATCGTTACTTCGAGGGTCCCGTTCTGGGTCGCGGGGTACCTTTCAATTAACAAGCGAGGTTTTCATACGCGGTTGAGTAACTAAGTTTTATTCCAAATAATTGCAAAAGGAACTAGTCTAGCAATTAATATTCTACCAAATGGAACTATTCTAAGATTGTGGTTTATTTTATTAGTAAATTAGGTGATGTGAGTTCTTTTTGTCTTTTTTAGGAGTTAGAAAAAACTTAAGCAAAAATCTGAAAGTAATCACAACAAGAGAAAATACACCGACACCGGTCCCCCTATAGGGACATGACAAGGCAATGTGTAGCCTATGCCGCTTTATTGAAGATTACAACTCTTCTTTTTTGTGAGAATGCACATTAATCCTTTATCTCAGGATCAATGGCTTACAAGTTTTCAATAAATTTTCTCAAGGCAAGAAAGATTTAGCTGCTTCAAGGGTTTCTGAGTGGGTTAAATCTTCAAAATTAGCTAGATCTCCTTGTACCTGTTACTTCTGCGTAAAAGCAACAAACAATTAGTCCTACAAAATGCCTAAAAAACACTTTCAAAGTGTTTTTGGAACACTAATAAATTATAAAAAAATCTAGAAGTAAAAATATGGCAAACCAACAGAAAAGGAACTAAGGATAGGAAGCTAAAAAGCTAACCCCTTGGGATCTTTCTTTGCTGATATTAAATCAACAAAACAATGGCACTTACAACTTGCCAAATATTCAGTTAATGACCTAGTAAAATTGCACAGCTTCTAACCTACTGATTTTACTTTGAAATACTAGTTAAAAGCAAGCAAATTTGAAGTAAATCTAGCTAAAAATGAATTAGGTTTTATAATAATGAAATCCTGGTTGTTACAAATCTTACTTGTACATGCAAGCTATTTAACTTTAGATTTGAATTTGAAATACCAAAATTTACATGCAAGAGAAAGAAGTAGCTTGAGAGAAAGATTTTATAAGAAATTATGAGAAGGAGAGAAGAATAATGCTTGTTGTCTTGGAATGTCTTGGACAATTGAGTCTTCGTTAGAGGAAAGCAGGAGGGAAAGTGATCTTCTCAAAGCTCTTTGAAGATGGGAGGAAGCTCACTCACTTAATCTATCCTTCAAATGATGTAAACCTGCAATACTAAGACAAATCTTGCAACAAAAGAGTTAAAAGCATGTTGTTTCATATATTAGAAAGACATGAGGCATATGATGGTCATTATACCTGGCAGCACCATATCTGCATAAGGGATTCTATTTCAGGATAGTAGCTCCTCAAAGAGAAGACTATTGTCTGAAATAAAATGCAGTGCTTTGTATGGAAATCGTAATTGACTTGAGACAACAAATTCTTTGGTATTCTTGTTTTAAATGCATTTCAGACGTAGAATATGTAACATCCATGTTCCACATAATTATCTCACCAGCAACACACAGAACAATGATGAAGGAGACACCCGGGCATCCCATAATCTCATATATGAATTTTTAAGCCTTCACAGACTCTGTAATTAGATAATTTCTTATGAAGCAGAAAACTATATAGTATATACATTTCAAAGCAGAATGGCATTAATCGTTCAACATCTGGCTCATATCATGGAATAGATTGTATGGAAGAGACTACAAAAGAACATTCAGATTGGAAAACAAGCAACGTTTTGTTTATTCAAAGAAACTGGACCAAATGTCTACAAACATTGAATATTTACAGCAGATAGATGGATAGGAGAGGTACACCTAGATGGCACACCCTCCTATGTTTTCTCCTCTTCTTTCTCTTAGACCTTGCTAATATTCTACCTTCACTATTCATGGATGGCAAAGATCCCTAACAAGTATGCATAGTAGCTGATTGACCCGACCGTTCAACTGCCATAAGGCTGTTACAAAAGAGGAGCAGAGACACTTCCTTTTCCTTCAGTCCGTTCCACTGTCCACATTCCATTTACATTATATTCATATTCTTTCATGTTTTTGTGGGGTGGCAAATGCCCACTACAAGCCAAACCACATTTGGAATTTCTATATGAGCTAAATTTGAAATGCATATGATAATAAACATCTAGAGAAAATTTTAAAAATTTACATCCAATGTGTTAAAAGAGCCCTTGTCCAGATAGGGAAATTTACATCCAATGTGTAAAAAGAGCCTTTGTCCAGAGCTTCCAGTCAACACAAGCAAGTGAGCACTTTTCCCAGTGTGAGAAATTTCTTACAATGAAGCAAGGATGTCTCAGACCTTCACGGCAGCTATCCTGTGGCTAAGCAGCTGCAACTGGGGGTATCTATTCCACCAAAATCACCCAGGACTTGAACCTAGCCCCAATCACAATAAATGGACCGCTTAAGCAGGCACGTTGGCCCAATGCCCACTAGGGGCAAACATGTCTTTGGGGATTTGAGCCCTGGTCCAGGGAATAACAACATCCCAGCTTTACCAACCAACCAAGACTCAGTTGCAAACTATGAAAACATATTCTCTCAATAGTAGGATAAGAATTAGGGTATGCATAGATTTGTTGGTGAACAGATGGGTTACTTGGAAAGTCTAGAAAAACGGTGCAAATTTGCTCTTGAGATGGAGTGACAGTTAGAGGTGTTAATAGTTCAATTCCCTCAAACCACAGATATGCACAAAATATTTTGGTGGACGGTTCCGAAAAACATTCCTTGATCATCCATTGAGAATGGGTTATTTCAAGTATTGAATGTCTGATAATTATGTGGGCATGCATGGATTAATTGAATAATAGATGTGTTACTTTTAAACTCATGAAGACATGATGCATTGGTGTAGATATGATAGCTGTAAAGCTCAAATGTGGCCCCAACCTTTTTGTGTTATTTTGTTTAGCTCAAATTACAGAAAATAACAGCATAGTGTGAGAGGTTGCAGGCACCTGCACACCCAGGGGTGGATGGCACCTGCAAATCCGGATTCTATGGAGGAAGTCTTCTCCAATGAAACTTTTTGATTAGATCACTGAAAAATAAGAGATACAAATGAGGGCGGAAATTTGATACCAAAAACAGGCTGAAACCATAGCTTAAAGCTTAAGTTACGAAGAAAGTGATAATGCCCTTATTATTAAAGTGGCATTTTAAAATCATGAGCTTATAAAATTTCCAGGTCCTATCAGCGGTCTTCTTGGTCTGTCTTTGATGACTAAGACACTAAGTTTTCTTGCTGTCCATAAAATTTGTTTCTGCTGTTTTATGACAGCCAACTGTAGTTTTTTTTCTGCTGATTTGTTATGGTTGTTGGTAATACGTTTGGGTGCTCTAGCAAGTAGTTTCAAGTTGGGAAAATACATACATGCTTTCAAATAATAACAACACCTATTCTATCTTTTATGCTGAAATATGGACAGAAATAAGAGCTTCTAACAGCAGCTAAATGCCTGCAGTCTCGACCGGATAAAACCCCAGGGAAAACCGGTTTGAGATATGATGTATATATATGAGGTACAGCAATAATCTATCTGATAAAATACAATACAATAAGAACACGGTACAATAGCAACTCGGGATGAAGAAGCTATCAAGCTCAAAGTGCCAGAAGGAGAAAAATGTGAATTAAGCCCCCTCGAAGCTGCCGGATCTTGCTCCAGTCAAGCGAGGATGCCGGAGATAGCCGAATCCCCTCCACAGGGAATGAAGTTGTCCTGGCTGGCTGAATTATCTCCAAGCGTCAAAGAGGCGGTGGCTAGAAATCCCTCCAGTTGACAAATAGCCTGCCAAAGCCATGCGGCCTCCTCTGTTGAAGAACCTCTCCAATGAAAATATAAGGAAGAATTTCGCTCCAAGCTGCCAATCACGAAACAGCTGACCTCCTCTTCTCACCTCAAGCACGAAACCTCATCTCCAAAGCTCCAAAGCTCACTCCTCTCTCTCATGAACAAAAGCCTCATGGAAACAATAAGCCCTCCTTTGGCCATTTGCCCCTCTTTAGGCAAAATAGAAAACCCTAAGATCCAAGGGATGAGATCTGTCCCCTAATCAGGGACCAGAGATCACTCAACATAAATGTGATCTCATAACCCACTTTGGGTTAATTCCTAAGTCACTTTATGTCCTAAATACTAAAGGTAATTTAATGTTCACTTTTGCCAAAAGTGACATAATGTCTATTAACCAAAGGATCAAAGTACAAATGAACATAAAAGATACTAGGACAAAGTGCCAAATGACTTTCCACATGTGCTGGGGAGGAAAACACATGAGGGTTTTCCACCTCCCAAGGTACACAAATCCACACTCCCTCTTACTGGGGAAGGTGTTCCTCACCAAACCCATCTTGTCTCACGAAAGAACATGCTTGCCCGATGGTAGGGCCTTGGTGAGAATGTCAGCAACCTGATCATCTGTCGAAATGTGCTGCAACTGAACTGCCCCTCTCAGAACCGGAGTCCGCGGATGAAGTGAATTTTGATCTCCAATAACCAGCCCCATTTGTCGCTATGAAACAACTGGATTCTCGAGGAGAGTTTTACAGCTCGATTATAAATGAATCAAGATTAGAACCATCTCGTCAAATAACCCAACCCTGACATCTTCTGCGGAAGCCAAGTAGCCTCTGGCCCGGCGACTAGGCGCCATATGCTGCCTCCGGTGAACTCAAAACAGCCCGACTTACGCCCGGTGAACGAGGAAACAAGTCGACCCAAGCTAAAGCAACACCGAGTTGCTTTCTGTCAATGACGCATCACGCCCGATTCTGAATGCGTGGCAGCCAACCAAAGTCCGCCATACTCGACTTTAATCTAGGCCACTTAGTCCAACTTTGTCCCGGCCAACATATCTCAGGCGTGTTTTGCCCCAGCCAGCTTATGCTGGCGGCACCGACCGTATGCTTGTGAGGAATTTCCCGCGGCAAAGCTATATATGCGATACGGTGTTAACCCGAGGATACATCGATGACCCGATCAGGCGCACATGGCTGGCGCTATCCTGGCAGCTGCTCGGGCCGAGCTGTTGACGGAAAACCTCAGGGTGTTGCTTTAGCTTAGGGTCAGGACTTGTTTCCTGGTTCAGCCAGAGGCAGAAGTCCAGTTGCTTTGAGTTCAGCCGAGGCAGAGTATATGGCAGCTAGTCCAGGCCAGTTGTGAGGCCATTTGGCTTCGCAAGATGCTGGTTGGGTGGACTATGGCCTAGATTATGTCAGAGGCAATGGAGTTACCTTGGTTGGCTACACAGATTCAGACTGGGCAGGATGCGCTGCTGACAGGAAAAGCACCTCAGGGTGCTGCTTTAGCTTGGGGTCAGGAATTGTTTCCTGGTTCAGCCGGAAGCAGAAGTCAGTTGCTTTGAGTTCAGCCGAGGCAGAGTATATGGAAGCTAGTCAGGCCAGTTGTGAGGCCATTTGGCTTCACAAGATGCTGGTTGGGTTATTTGGACAGGAGATGGCTCCGACCTTGATTCATTGCGATAATCAGAGCTGCATAAAACTCTCTGAGAATCCAGTGTTTCATGACAGGTCGAAGCATATTGAGATCAGATACCACTTCATCCGTGACTGGGTTCATAGAGGGGCAGTTCAGCTTCAGTACATTTCGACAGACGAGTAGGTTGCAGATATTCTCACCAAGGCCCTACCACGGGGCAAGCATGTCTTTTTCGGAGACAAGATGGGCTTTGTGAGGAACACCTTCCTCGGTAAGAGGGAGTGTTGATTTGTGTACCTTGGGAGGTGTTCCCCATGTGTTTTCCCTCCTTAGCACATGTGGGAAAGTCATTTGGCACTTTGTCCTAGTACTTTATGTC
>SNQJ01S0272696.1:0-11607 GCA_010110895.2 Picea sitchensis
GAATATAATATATGTTGGTTTTCCCGGTTTGGGTTTCCAGGTGAAAAATCTCTGAGTAATGTTTGTATTTTCCATTGTATCTTTTCTGTTCTTTTCTGAATATCAGTTTGCAGTAGATATTGTACAAGGTTAGAATTTACAGTGCAAATGTATTGAGTAAGCATGGTGGAAAAATAAATAATAATGGAACACTCTGCCTCTGCTCCTATTCACTGCAACTGTCAAATCATTCTAAGACTGCAGGTTGTCCATTACAGGATGAATAAAATTACATTTCGCACAGAGGTACCATATGGAGTACCATATGGGGTTCCATATGGAGTTTCGTATGAGGTTCCATTTAAAATACCATATGAGGTGCCGAAGGAAGTAACATATGAAAGAATACACCAGTAACTTGTTGACGGGCGAAATCGACCGTCCGTCAACTGGAAGAGTGGAACCGGTACGGGGTTGTCTAATAACCCAAGACGTTTGGGATGAACCACCCTGATGGGTTTAGCGGCTCTGTTATCCGATCTAAGTCCTAATAAAACAAAAAAGAAAACTAATCTACAATAACTAATCTAATTAAAAATAACAATTAAAACAAACTAAACTAATCTAACTAAAAAGAAACAAAATAAACTAATAAACTAATCTAACTAAAACTAACTATTAAACAAACTAAAACAAAATTAACTATTCTATATATACAATCTACTAACCAATACTATACTAATACTAACTAATTAACTATCTAACTACTAACATAAATAAATCATATTCACAAAATGTACAATATCTACAATTTACAGATTTGAATAAAACCTGAAAAACTCATGTGTATTCTGTCCTAAGGCGGAGAGAGATAATTTTTTTGTTGATTTTATAATTTTACGAACAGAAATAAAACATAAAGCTAATTAAACTAAACAACTAATATACTAATTCTAACTACAAATCTAACTAAACATATATATAACTAAACTACTAATATTATACTAAACAAACTAACGAAAATAAATCACAAACTGACCTAGAGAAATGCTCCAGATTTGTCCTGTGTAAGATGATTGTCTTAGCTGATCGGAGGGAGGAAACCCGCACCGAATTATCCAGGAGCTTCTCGTAAACGATAGCTGCAGTGCTCTTCAATTATGATTACAGGACAAACAAGACATAAAAACTTACAACAATCTTATGATTTATAAATCTTCACAGTTAGATAAACCCGTATGCAAAGACTTATACAAAATAATTCAATTGATGAAGAAGAGAAATCTGTCATTCATTAACTAAACAAAGTAATTGTTGTAGTTTTTAAGTAATGAAAGAAAATCAGATATGGATGAGATATTAATTAATTCATATCATTCTGCAATAGACTATGATAGCTAAAGTAGTCTATAATCAACTACAAAGTGACATGCATAAACTTGAAACAAAAGATTGATATTATGAAAGTGAAAGCTGTAGAAATAACATCAATTCTCGTCTCAGTTTGCATTAGAAATCCATAGAATGGTTCTCCCACAAGTGAGGATGATCCTTATTACACAAAATAATAAGTATTTAAAGACCTTCCACAGGGAAAAACATCCATGTGTAAGTTATCAAAATTGTTTACATAAAATATGGGAAGATATCCCAAGTCTGACTAAACTAGGAACCTAAAACAAAACTAAATCACACAAATATCTCCTAGAATGTCCAGTATGTCCAATGCAATTCAGATGTACCTGAAAAGGGTAAAAAATGGACAAGTTAGAAGGATATTTTATTAATAAAATGATAAAAAAATTAATTCTATAGACTAGCTACAGAATCTTGTGATTCTGTAGCTGGTCTAAATAAGACACAGAATTAGCATAAAAATCAATTCAAATCTTTTAAAGAATTACATTCAAATATTAACAAGTATCTAATAGCTAACTGAAAGACAAACGAATCATTCAAATCAAAATTGTTATACTAATTTGAGATCAAAACAAAACCAAAATCAAATGACTACAGAGAAGCATATACTCTATTTTGTTTGTTTCCAAAAGTCGGGTGAACAGAATCATAATCAAACAGTTATGAAGTCGTTTCATATCAAATTGAAATCGATTAAAAAAAATTGCAAGCAATTGTTATGCTGCCTCATTAACAGGAGATACGATCGAACCCAAGCAAGATCGTTTTAAAATCATTATAACTGTATTGACATAACAAACGATTCATGCCATGAGCGAATTAAACCAAAACTGGCGCGTAAATTACCACAAACGAAATCGTAATGAGATCACTCAATTGATAACAGGATCTGTAGGATTTGTTCAATAGTTGGTTATTTCCATTTCAGGCAAACAAAATCGATTAACCTTAATCAAAATCGTCCCTTTCAAATGAATTATAACCGGATTTGATAGAGATAACATATGTCGACCAATTCGTTTTGCAAATTAAAATCAAACAGAGCAACATTTATGATACAAATCCAACTCATGGAAATGATCGAACTAACTAGGGATACACAGTAGTCCAATCAAGCTAATCGAACAGCTAGGGTTTAACACAGTCGTCATGGATCAAAACCGTTCAATGATTCGGGCGTGAATATCATTCGCACAGTCTTAAATGAGAGTATTGTTTCCATAAAAACAGAGTCGTTCTTTCCAAATCGAAATCAAACAGAGTTGTAATCCCGATTTAGAAAAATATATGACACAGCATATTAAAATATCGTAACAACCAAACTCATGAAATCGTTCGACAATCACAACCTACAAACTAACCAAAACGAAATCAAATCAAAACATGATCGCATTCTAAATCTAGAATGAAAAACTTCCTGTTCAAACTGGATACAAACAAATCCAATCGAAAGAAAACCATCAATTTCGTTAACTCAATCAGACAGACGATCAAATCAAATCCAATCTAAAACCAATCAAATTCGATAAAAATCTATCAGTGGCTAAACTGGGAATGAGCAAATCATGTTTCCAAATCAAAATTTCATTTGTTTTTAGCAAAGAGAAAACAATGTACAGGATGAACACATTATGACAGAGCCATTTCGAAGGATAGACAGAACTGTTCAAAAACCAAACTCAAATATATTAATCCGAGGAATTCACAAAATGCAAATGATATCAAAATTCGTACCTGTATGACGAGTAGACGGCTTGATCACGACAATTTGGAGTTGACAACAGTTGTGGCCGATTCAACATTCTTGAAAACGATGGAGCCAGTTGTTTTCTACTTCCTATCAGTTTCTTGGAGCTTGTCCCTTTGGTTGGTCAACACTGCAACTTGATTTTCCAGCGATTGGATTTTCGATTGAAGTAGGGGAATGTCTATATAATATCATTCCAACCACAAATCACATTGTTCACAGGATGACTGTGTTGTATTTGAAAGTGCAGGTGAGGGTTTGGTTAAATTTCTGAGGGTTTCGTTAGGTAGTTTGATCCCAGGGTAGCTAGGATTATTGTTTAGGCAAGGGGGAAGATTCGACACAAAGTCATAAGGTGGCTTGGAGCACAGACCCTATGAGTAAGGGTACTCACTGGCTAGGAAACATTCTAAGTCAGAGTCTGAATCCTCACTAAGAACTATGGGCTTCTGCTCAGCAGTGGATTTAGGTTTATTCCTAGCCATTCTCGAAATCAACTGAGCGTTCTTTTTACCCTTGGAATCAACAGTAGGGTTTGCCTTGGCCTTTTTGCTTACAAGATTTTTAATAGTCTCAACCTTCTCAGTTATAGCATTGGTTAATTCAACATCAGGGTCAGCCGAGGGTTTAGGTAAAGGTAGTAGGACATGGAAGGGCACGGGTGGCTCGACCTTGGCTTCATTAATCACAGGTTTGTCAATTTGGACAGGGTCTGTATCATCGAAACCATTTCGAGTGATAAAATATCGCCAGCTATCACCATGGAGACTTAAGTGATGAACAATGATAAGTCTAATTAGTCCATGGTGGAACAAGCTACTGTTAGCCTTCTCCCTTTTAAACCTTTTCGACATTTTATATAGGCTACGCTAAAAGTAGAAAGACATACTCAATGGATACCCTATAAAATTCATTAACAAACGCAGGTGGTAGAGAAAAACGAGTCCATATCGACCCTCACAGGTCACAAATTGTTTAACTAATAACAAAAGGTCATGCCATCGTGGTTTAAGCATGGATATGGGCATACCTCTGTCACAAGATGTGACCTTTCGCAAGACGAACAAAAGTGGCCATGGAACTTCTTCCACTTTCGAATTTTTGAACCAACGCTGGCCCGTGGCAGGTAACCCTGTAGCAGAACTAATAATTTCCTCATTGATTTCCAACTGAATGTCGCCCACCTTGGCTCTACAACCATCAAAAGTTAGGGCGAACTTGTGTGCCACAACTATATTAAAACCCTCAAACCTCTGCACGAAGGTGAGCCAACCGTTATCCTCCAAGTCTTTCCGGGCATTGTCGAACAATCGCAAGGCTTGGCTACTGTTCGGCTTGGTTCGCACCACCAGTACCATGGAGCCGAGCACACGATGAATGAGCCAGGGTTTGGGTCATAGCATACACAGGAGTAGAGTGCACGAAGGGTTACCCGAGCTAACAGAGGTGAAACAGGGATAAGGGAAATACATTAATGGCAGCATGCGAAGGTGGTGGAGTTATTTCTGCCATGCATAATAGTGATTTCTAATGGTACAACTGCCAACGCTTATAGCTGTTCAACCCATTATAGTATAGTTCAAAAATTATGTTACTTGCCCGACCAATGAAATCAATGGTAAGTGTATAAACCAACGCACGTAATGGAACGTTATGCCATAGTTTTAAACTAAACTTACAAATCGAAAGCAATACCAATGTTTTGACCATGTGACATGCGATGTATCAATTCATATCAAGAGTTTAAGCGACGTACCAATGCGTATTGAAACTAGGTGTTATGTCAAATGAAATATATCAAGGGTTTAACCATAACACCTATATATTTTCATGAAACCAATGGTCAAGCAGATCAAAGAACAAATAAATCCAAATGCCAATGCATCTCAAACTGAATGAAACAAAATTACACAATCAATCGAAGCATGAGTACAGATCAAAAGGTCTTGCCAATTGTATAATGATAATTAAAAGGTAATCACAATGGGCATATCGATAAGGAGGATAACGAAAATTCAATAATGATTTTAATGTGACTTCGAAAGACCAATTTGTCACGCTTACAGTCGTGAAAACAAAAACGAAGGTAAATGTGCAAATGTCGCAAAAAATGAAAGTGTCGTTTATTTTAAAAATTGGGACGAAAATTGATGTTTGCAAAACATTGGTGTAGGCATCTTATAAGACAGTGGACAAATGTGAATTGGATTCCAACAAGGGCGACACACTGGTAGAAGTAGTTATCTCTGCCAAAAGGAACAAATTTAGATTAGGACAACAAAGATAATTCCAACTCAAAAATAACAACTAGAAAATTGTATAAACATCATCATTAACCAACTATTCCAGCAGTGTTTTAAAAGATGAAAACTGATAATAGTCTTAAGACCAACGAATCATGATATTAAAGATAAAATCTCCAATACTTTTGGCATAGCCACTGCTGCCAGCAGGCGTCCATAGCCTCGGCAGGGTTGCCATTTAACCCACTCTGAAATTTGTATCCTTCCAAGAAGTTCTAGATCAAAATAAAGGACATTAAACAGGTTTCTTATTTACAAATTTTCATATACCCGACATTGCTTCGCTGCCAGCGGGCCTGTTCAGTACCCCAGTGAAGTTTCCTTAGCGTCATGCATGCATTTACCTCTTCCATCAGACCTGTCCAGTATCCCGACGGGTTTACAAGCACTTCCCACAACTCTATTGTTTTGTTTTTTCAAAGATATATAGTTGAGCGGGGTGACGCTGAAAATCATGATATTTTATCATATTTTATTTTTTTTAGACCTCATTAGAATTTTTTAGAATTGTCCTTTATTTAGATCCAGAGATGTTTTATTTATAAAAACAACTTCCTAAGATAGGGAGACATCCTCTGATTCATTCCCTTAAGGAATAGGGACAACGTTAAAAGATAATAGATGATCATGACAAGCTTTACTCAGAGATCGAAATCAGTCAACTTCTTTCAAACAACAGACTTTTCCAACACAGATATAAAATTCAGCAATATACTATTGATGTTTGCACAAATTTCTCAGAAGTTATTTTAGTGAAGGAATTTTTTGTTTTCTTTATCTGAATAGATCGATACACAGGTATGTGTATTTTCCAAAAACACAAGCTGATAAATTCAAAGAAAAATAAAAAACAGAAAGCAAACGAAAAAGCAAACAAAAGAAAAATATGTACATAATATACAAGGGTTGTCATCAAGCAAAGTATCTTTTCAGGGCTTGCCCATTCACTGTATAGGTGTCAATTTTCCCTTCAAGATTCTGCAATCGAAAAGAACTGGGACCCAACTTTTCAGCAATTAAAAATGGTCCAAGCCATAAGTTTTGAAATTTAGTGTGTTCTCCCTTTCCCTCATGCGGACAATCCCATTTCAAGACGAGGTCGCCTACTTCAAAATTCCTATCAGAAGCAGAGTTAGAATCGAACCAACTTTTAACCAAAAGCTGATGCTGATCGAACTTACGTTTAGCTTGGGCTCTTACCTCTTCTAGCTTCATCAAAGCGTTAATTCAGTTTTCTAAAGGGGGACAATCTTCTTCTTGGATTTTCTGCGATAGCTCAAGTGAAGGAAGAAGAATGTGAGGTGAAAGAATTGTTTCTCTATCATAAACGATAAAGAAGGGGGAGTTACCTACAATAGATTTTGGTGTCACCTTATCATCCCATAGCGCATTCAACAATGCATTGTGCCAATTCTTTTGATTTTCAACCACCGTTCTCTTGATGATTTTAATCAAGTTCTTGTTTGTCGATTCTGCCAATCCGTTTCCCTAGGGGTAATATCTAGAAAAATACTTCATCTTAATTCCTTTTTCCAAAGAGAACTCGCTCATTTCAAGAGAGGAAAAGTAAGAAGCATTATCGAATACTAAACAGTTAGGGATACTAAAATGAGTGATAATATTCGAATTTAGAAAGACAATTACCTGACTGGTGTTTACAGTTCTTAACGCAGCAACTTCAGACCATCGAGTAAAGTAATCTGTGGCTGTCACAATAAAATTATATTTTTGTGAGGATGGGGGGTTGATTGGACCTATGATATCAAGGCCCCACTACTGAAAAGGAGAGTCTATTGAAATGGGCTGCAGAGGAAAGGCTGGTTTTTTTAACTGCCCTGATGCTCTCTAACAAATGATACATTTACGACACAAGGCATGGGCGTCTCTAAAAAGCATGGGCCAGTAATAAACAACTCTTAAAACCTTATGGGTAGTGGTGTCACCACCAAAATGACCACCATCTTCTCCTGCATGCAGCTTGAGCAATACTTTTTCTGCTTCGTCTTTTTCAAGACAGCGCATCAGTACGCCGTCGAAACTCTGACGAAACAGGATATCATTAACCAGATGAAAGGAGGCAGACTTTAATCTCAACGCTCTTCTTTTAGCGGGATCCAGGTGATGGGGGGCTGACCCATGTTCAAAATAAGATCCAAGGAGGTGACCCAGTTGGACCTCTTTTCACCTAGTTCCTTCTGCACTAACAGGCTCCTTACGGCTGGGTAGGGGACAATGACTTTCGTCCTTGACTTCAAAATATAGGACCGGAAGTGCTTAACTTCTTTGAAGGTAGTGTAGGCTTGTCGATCTACCACTGGGTAATTGAGTTCAACACCTTTGAAAGCAGAGCTCATAAAGGCGATGGGTACTTCATTTTTCTCGACATTCTTTTGGGTTAGGACGGTGGCATAGGAACGGTCAGAAGCAAAAGTGTAGAGTGTAAAGTCTTGAGAAAAATTGGGGCTCATGAGAGACCGACCGTCTATTATGGCCTTCTTTATTGCATTAAAAGTTTGGTTTTCTAGGGGTCCCCAGTTATATTGGGTGTCTTTCTTAATCAAGTTCTCGAAGGGTCTGACCATTTCGGAGAAGCTGGGGACAAATCTTCTCACAATGTTAGTCTGGCCTAAGAAAGACTGCATAGATTTTTTGGATGTAGGAGGGGGAATTTTTGTGATGAATTGATTCCTTTCGGGGTCAATAATCATCCCTTCACTAGACACAATGAATCCTAAGAGTTTACCATGCTCTACTGCAAAGATGGATTTTTTAGGATTCAAAGAGATGCCATATTTACGACATCGATGTAGAACAACTCATAAGTGAGCTAGATGATCGTTTTTGTTTTTAGAGAATACAGTCACATAATATAAGTAAACTACGATGGACTGATTGATTAAGCCTCAGAAAGAAATTTCCATTGCTCTCTGAAATGTGGCTCCAACATTAATCAATCCAAAAGGCATTTTGCGATAAGCATAAGTTCCCCACGAAGTATGGAAGGTAGTTTTAAGTTGGTCTGGTGGAGACATCAGGACTTGGTTGTATGCCGAGAAACCATCCAGTAAGGATAGCCTCTCAGAACTAGATACCATTTGAAGGATCTGTTCCATGGGCAGGACGGGATAATTGTCTTTATCAGACGCTCTATTAAGGTTTTGAAAATCGACACAGAGTCAGATTTCCCCACTTTTCTTCCGGACTGGGACAAGGTTAGAAACCCACTGAGTGTGTCTAACATGAAAAATTATCTTAGCATTTAGGATCTTATTCAATTCTTTTTGAATGGTCGGTCCGAGCTTGGGGTGCATTTTCCTTAGTTTTTGTTGAAAGGGTAAGGTTTAGGGCTTCATCGGAATGACATGATGTATGATATTAGGGTCGAAAGTTTTAAGGTCATCATACGTCCATGCAAACACATCTTTAAATTATTTTAACAATTTAATAAATGCAACTTTTTCTTGTCGAGAACATTCCAACCCTAGATTAATGCACTGAGGATTTTCATTAGTCCCTAAGTTCACCTTTTCATTTAATAATGAGGAACTATTGGTCTTACAGTTGACCGTCCTTTTAAATTTATCTTGAAGATCATAAAACTTCTCTAATCTAACTACAGATTTAGGGATCGAGTTTACCATATCCGATGAAGATTCAGGAGTTCTTAGATCTGGTATTATCGTGAAATCACGCAAATTGTCGTCGTGCGTGTGTTCGTCTATCACCGCGCCTTGGAAAGTTTCTTCCATGTGCAGAAAGTTAATAATATGTTGATCGTCGTCAAATACTCTCCAGTTCATGATGTTGTCGGGAACAGATGGCCAGAATAACAACTCGACGGAGAATGCGTCTGGGGACAATTCTTCTACAGGAAGAAGTTTAGAAGATACATTAGCTAATAAATCTGCTTCAGAATTATTCAATCTGGGAATAGAATTTATATTGAAAGAAAAAAATTTATTCATTAAATTCCATACCTCAGACTGGTATCTTTTGAGATGCAGAGAAAGACAGTGGATAGAATCTCTTACCTGTCTAATCACTATTTCAGAGTCGCCAAAGACGGTTAAATTTTGAATGTTCATATCCGAACCCTTTTTGAGACCTTGCAGTAAAGCCTCATATTCTGCAGTACTGTTAGTACATTCAAATTCCAACCTACATGCTATCAATGTTTTGTTACCTACCGGATCGATAATGATGCATCCTGCTCCAGCTCCTTCTTTGGACTTTGACCCATCGAAATACAGAGACCAAATTTGATTTCCATCGGGTGTATGAGACCGTTGCGTAGAAGCTGTTGGCTGCATATATGCTACAATCTCGGACTGTTGTTCTGGATTGGTGATAGGTGAAGCCTCGACCATGAAATTACCGAAGAAGGTGTCCATCCCTTGTACGTCGGGTGAATTAGTAGAAGATGTAAATGGTTCGTTGGGATCATTCAAATCAGTGACCGTGAACTTAAGGTAGCGTTCATGATTTACTTTGATTTTATTAGGCTTGTCATTTTCTGGAAGCCATAGATGAGACCAATCTATTGCAAAATAATCGTGTAGCTGCTCTGACCATTCCCTTCTTAAAAACAACCCATACACTTCTGGAATATCCACAACAATTATATCGATAACTTGATGAACCTTGGGGTTAGACGATAATCTAATAAGAACATTCTTTAGTTTGCCTATAAATTTAACATTTGTCCGATCAAGTTGTATGATTTTTAAAGTCGAGGGTTCAACTTCTGCGTTAATCTTTTGGAAAACAGACCAAGGCATCACATTGGATGATGCTCCTGAGTCTACCATACAATTGTGCACGTTTCTATTAAAGATCTCGAAAGTTAATAGGAAAGGAGGTACATTTTTGCGAGTACTAAGAGTAGTATCTTGTGGCTTTTTACTCGCAGTTTCTAAAGCTACTTTATCTGCACTATTTACATTATTTACATTACTTATAGGAAGGCTTCCTTTATCTTGAGGATCAGTATTGTTTTTAGTGGAAGTCTTCTGAGGGACTTTGTTCTGCACAACCTTGTTGCCATTAGAATTACCATTTTTGCCATTCTCTGAGATATTTTGTAACATTTTTTGTAGCAGAAATGGAAACTTCAATAACTCATAAATAAAAATGTTAGACCTTAACTTTTTAAGATATTCAACTACATGATAATCTAAGTTGGGGTTCAGATTACTCTATTTAGTCTTAGCTTATTTATATTTCTTTGGAGGCGAAGTTGTAGTGTTTTCGGAAGAAGGTTTGTTTGTTGTCTTACTCCTGGTATTGTAGGGGTGTACTGTCTCAAAGTTAGCTTGAAAGATGCTATCCGAGAAGTGTCCAAAAAATTTTGGAGAAGACTCTTCTTCTTGAACTGTCTCTTGTTCAACTACCTCCTCAGGAATCTTAGGAGGCATCAAGTTATCTTGGGCTTCTAGAATTGTTTGAAGGGCACATTGCAGACTTTCTAGATTTAGGCCTTCTGTGGTCAGATTAGCTTGGTTGGTAGGAAAAGCCCTCCAGAACAGGGGTTTGTAGGGCCCTTTGCTCGAGGAAGCTTCTTCGGTTGTCCTTTTTAATTCTATAACTTGATTTGACATTTTTTTGAACAACTTTAGTTAAGTTTTCTAAATCAGAGTTTTCAGGTTGTGTTTTACTTTGAGTGGGTCTGGGGAGGATTTCGATATTCTTTTTGGAAGAAGAACTAGTCTCTTTTCGTTGCTAGTAGAGTCTTTCAGACTAAGTATGTATTTTTCAATTTGGCTGGCCTCCTTGAAGGCTTCTAACAACGTGGCTTTCCTAGATCGTTTAACCCAAATAGATATACTTTGATGCAAAGCTTTAGTGTAGTAAGCTATTATAAGACTCTCAGGAGGCATGGAATCGGTAGGGATTCAGTTTTTAAGTGTTAATAATCTTTGATTAAAGTCTTTAACTTTTTCTTTTGGGTTCATTCTTAATCTAGAAAGGTCCATGACTAGGACTTCCAGAGGCTTACCGTCTCCGAACTTTTCCAAAAATCATGACTCAAACTTTTCCCAAGACACGATGGTATGGGGTTGCTGGGCAAAGTACCATGTGGATGCATTACCCTCGAAAGTATAAGGGAACAACCTACAGACAACGTCTTCATGTTCGACATTGTGGAGTCTTATGGCTAAC
>SNQJ01S0272697.1:0-11607 GCA_010110895.2 Picea sitchensis
ATATAATAAAGTTCAATCATTCTAATAGAGTTCCACAAATAATAAGTAAATAAATACAAAATAGGTCATGATGATGTTTAGCTACCTAAGTCAAATGGGTTGTTACATGAATGCCTAAACATATGTGCCAATAAGGTGAGTGACCAATTAGAAACCATATCCCACATCATAATAAACCAAATCTAGTGTGAATAAGACCAATATTAGCTAGGGTGTTCATGCAATAAGCCTTACCTAGTCAAAATAGGTTCAAATCATTGTTGGAAATGCTAAAACAAACTGCACATGTGTGAAAAAGAGGAGTGTTCCATGAAATGAGGTAGTCCACTTCATAACTAAATAATGTGTGTGTCAAGGAACACCAAAAATGATATGATGTTCACATAGTAGAGCTCAAACTACATCAAACCATGCCAAAATAAACCTCAAATATGCCTAGAACCATATGAAAGGGATACATATGCTAGGATCTCCACAAGAGAAGTAATATCAATAATGCCAATGTGTAAATAATGGCCGAAGTGTCCTCAGACACACAATTTTATTAATAGGAAAAGAAATTACATAAGAAACATTGCAAGAGTTTACATCCCAACAACTCAATACTCTTGCAATGAGCTATATATAAGCTAAAAGTCCTAACAAACTCAAACAACTCAATACTCTTGCAATGAGCCATATATAAGCCAAAAGTCCTAACAAACTCAAGAGATATGGACTTACTTATTAAAAAAACAAGTGTCCATTTACAATAAATGTTATCTTAACAATCTTAAACAAATCTCCTAATTTAGAGCCTAAGATACCACACCTCTTTAGAGTCATATCTTTACAACAATAATGTATCTCTAAAGTCTACATTTATTTATCAAATATTCTAGATTATTAATTTAATATTCTAAATTAATAATCTTTTATTCTAACTTTATAAACTATGACAATTGTATTTTGGATTATCTAACATTCCCTATGATCCAAAAAATACATTACAAAAGATACCAAGTTCATCCCTGAAATTAGTAAATTTTATTCTACCAAGAGGTTTCATGAAAATGTCGGAGATTTGATCTTCTGAAGGACAAGAAATTGGCTTGATGACATCCTTTGCAATAAGCTATCTGATATGATGATACTTGGTGTCCACTTGCTTTGTCTTTCAATGAAAAACTGGATTCTTGGCAAACTTAATGGCCGATCAAGTTGTCGATGAATAATGATGTAGTTTATGTTTGAGAAATGCCCAAGTTCTGTAAAATCCTGCGTAACCAACAATTTCACATGTTGCTTCCTAGGTTGAGATGTATTCTGCTTCTTCAAGGTAGAAGTAGCAATCGTAGCTTGTTTTCATAATCTAAGATACTATTATTGAACCCATGTTCATTAAATAAACTAATGTTGATGCTAGATCATCATTACTCCCTGCAAAATCAGCATCTGAGAATCCATCAAGTACAAAAATTTTAGTCTTTTGTAAAGAAGACCAAAATCTTTTGTTCCTTGGATATATCGAAGAACTCTTTTGGCTGCATTCCAGTGGTTGTCTTATGGTTGTTGCATAAAGCGAGAAAGAATACCGATCGCATAAGATAGATCAGGTTGAGTGTTGGTCAAATAAATCAAATTGCCAATCAACTGTCTATAAATAACGTTGTCTACCAATTCCCCCCCCCCCTTCAAATTTTGAAAGTTTCAAGTTTTGTCCCATAGGGGTAAGAGATGGTTTACAATCCTACATGCCAAATCGCTAAAGAAGTTCTGCTGCATAATTACGCTGAGAAATGAAAATATGATAGGGACGTTGGAATACTTCAACACCAAGATAGTAGTGAAGGAGTCCCAAATCTGCCATCTTAAAAACTGCATGTAACTCCTTTTTCACCTTTGCAATATGATCATCATTGTTTCATGTAATGAGCAAATCATATACAAACATAATAAGAATCACTAGATAAGAACCCTGTTGACGGATATACAAAGTATGATTAGATTCACTTCGTTGAAAACTAACCTTCCTAAGATATTCATCCATTTTGGTATACCAAGTCAGGAGCTTGCTTTTAACCCATATAAAGCCTAATTAATTTGCAGACTTTATGATCCTACCCTGCAATTTCAAAACCAGGTGGTTGCTTCATATACACATCTTTCCCTGTAAGTCTCCATGTAGAAAAGCACTTTTACATCCATTTGATGAATTTTCCAACCTTTCCGAATGCCAAGGCATGTTGTTTTGATGGTATTTCCATTTACTTGTTGGAGCAAAATTTTCCTCATAATCAATGCCTTCATACTGCGCGAAACCTTTAGCCACAAGTCGAGCTTTATACTTATCAATTTCGCCATGTTGGTTGTGTTTAATTCTGTAAACCCATTTACAACCAATGGACTTAAGACTTAGACAATCAACAAGTTTCCAAGTTTTTTTTATCAATGACTGCTTGATATTACTCAACCATAGCATGTTGCCATTCTTTATGTTTGATTGCTTCCTTCTAGGTGGAAGGTTCAGTAAAATAATTTTCTACCAAGGAAAAAATTCCTTCATTGTTGTGTGATCCCATTGTTCCTAGATTCCTATTTTGCCTTCATCGTGCCTCATATCTTTCAAAAGTTGAATTGCCAATTTTGGTAGTTGATGTTCACTGCTTGGGATTTGAATTACCATTATTATAAATTGAATTAATGTAAACTGATGTTCGTACATCAGTTGAAGAGTTTGGAGGTAGAGAATCATTGTCTATGAACTGGCTTCATGCTAGAGATTCGTATGAACTGCTGGATGAACCAGATGTTGGTCGGCTAACCTGATCGGATGAAATATCTTCTATTGGAGGAAAATCAAGTCTGATACCAATTAAGGAATTTGGCTTAACTTTGAACTTTTCTTTTCTTTGATTTCCTTTAGCTTCTAACTTTGAAGAAGACTTTCTATTTCGTTATCACTTTTACTTTCGGGCTTCATCAAAATGACATCCCTCGCCACAATAAATTTTCCATTGGACAAAAGTCACGTTCCTTCTTCTCATCAATACCCAATCATTGTGTGCATTTCAAACTTCTGAGTTGCTTAGTTTGTTTTTCCTTCGAACGGCAAGGCAACATACTGATCCAAAACTCTAAGATGTTTAACTCGAGGTTTGAAACCAAACCATGCTCATAAGGTGTGATTCCATCCAAAGAAGTAGTTGGAGATCCGTTCCTTAAGTATATAGCAGTATGGATAGCTTCTCGCTCATCATTTAGAACTTAACTTTAAAACTCAACATAGATCCGGCCATTAAAACGAGTGCATTCCATTCGCTCATGATTCCATTTTGTTGAGGAGAGTAGAAATTAGTAAGTTGTCTTCTTATCCCATTGTCTGCGAAAAGTAATAAGTGTTGAATTCATTAGAAGTGAATTCTCCGCCATTATCCGTCCTGAGTGTACCTATCTTTGTTTTAACTTCATTTTCGACAAGTTGTCGAAAAATTTTAAATTTTTCGAATACTTCTGAATTTTGTTTCAAGAAGTAAACCCAAGTTATTCTACTCAAATCATCAACAAAGAGTAAAAATATTTTCAACCACCAAAAGATGTTTCTAGGGTCCACAAACATCATTGTGAACTAGTTGCAACCGCCGATTGGCACGCCATGAACTTGTTGAAAACTTTCTCGACTCTGTTTTCCATAAATTCATGCCTCACATCTTGAACTATCCTTTTGAAAGTGGGAAGTCCCTTAAACATCCCTTGTTTTTACAATTGAGACAAACTTTCAAAGTTGAGATGTCCATATCAGCATTACGCCACAACTCCGATAGGAGAGAGCAATTGCATTTCATCGATCTCAAGTAAAGTCCGATGTCTTGGAATAATCGGTTCTTTTCATCCTTATCAGCTTTTCCATCTTCATATCCTCATTATCAATCGTTTTCATATTTTGTTTAATTGAATTTATCTTCACCAAGCCATCTTCCATAATTAACTGATGTCCCGCTTGTCGAATTGTGACTAAAGACAACAAATTATTTTTGAAAGTGGGTACATACTATACATTTGAAATTAGTCTTTCTCCAATATCAAGTAAATAAAATTAACTACACCTTTTCCATAAGAAGTATGTTGAGTATTATCTGCAATAAAAATGTAATTGCGATGACATTCTTTAAAACTCTAAAAGAAGTCACGTCGAAAGTCATGTGTTGAGATGCCCTGAATCTAAAATCCAAGCATCTTCATAATCACTTTGAAAATCATTGGAAATATGTAATATTGAAGATGAGGTAAACACATATTCTGAATCATCATCCCGTTGATCATTAGCAAATTGTGTTGTGTTTTGTTGAAACTGCCATTTTGTCAATGGAAGTGAAATAATCTTCTCAGATAATGACCGACTTTGTTACACATTCTACAAACAATTTGACTGAAATCTCTCTAACGTGAAATTATGTCCGTCCTCTTGTACTATGTCCTCTGGCCCTCGCTTTTGATTTCCTCGGACTCCGGAGTCTATCCTCGCCTTTGACTATTTCCTCTGCGGAAAAATATCCTTCCCGCCTTGATTGGTTCTTCTGCCTTGAAAAATACCTCTTCCTGATTGTTGCCTCTCGGCTGCGACTATTGCCTCCGCCTGACTATTGCCTCTTCCTGGAAAAATTGGCATTCCTATGTTGGCCTTCCACGACTTTGTACAAAATTTCCCCTTCCTCCTCACGCTATGATCACACCGAAGGCTTTCATTTGTGCTTTCTTTCCGAGAGAAAACATTCTAACCTATTTTTTCTTCCAAAAGTTTTATTGTGTTGAGATAATAGTTCACTTAGTTTATCAAATGTAAGTTTGTCTAACTTACCATTGACTTGTAAAGTCTCTAAAAATGTGTATAAGAAGAAGGCAATCCAGCTATTAAGATTGTAGTCATAAAACTATCCTCTACTGCTTGAAAACCAACATTTAATATTTTCTTCTTAATGTTCTTAAGTCTGAAATATATTCATGGACATCACCACCTTCCGTTAATTTTTGTTGAAGCAATTTTAATTGAAGATCAACTTTCTTTGATTCAGACTCAGTATCAAAAAAATCCTTAAAAACTTTCATATGTGATTCATGCATCAGTCATTTTTTCAATATGCACATACATTTCATCGTTAACTGAAGCTTTAATAAGTGTTAATGCTTTGGCATTTTAACTTCCCATTTTGCTAATGTTGTTGCATCCGTCGGCTTAGTGGGCTTAGTATCTTCAATACAGATATCACGCCAAAGTTCATTATAAATGAGAGTACTTTCAATGAGTCATTTCCATGTTTTATAAGATTTTGTGCCTTCAAGTTTATCCGGAATGTAACAATTAATTAATTTTACATTTGGATCAGAGGAATTTAATGCACTACAAATAATCATCACGCTTGCTGAAGATGAACAACACACCAAACGCATCACACTAAAGACGATCTATCGGGGCTTGGCCTTGACCCTCGTATAGTCGTTAAAAAAGGAAAAATGACTGAGCTTTGTACCTGGCTCTAGTCAAATTCCAAGGAACTTTTAAAATTTTACACTTTACAAAAAAATATTTCTTCAAACTCTTGCAAAACGAAAATCACTCCCCCTCAAAGTAAAATACTTTGAGTTACAAAATATTTATTACCCCAAAATATTCAAACTGCTTATCATTGTTTTTGAGGAAATTTGATACCTCCTCTCACTGCAATGTACTGCAAAGCAACCTTCAAATGTTCTAATGCTATCACAGATCAGCAGTGACAACATATCAGTCCCTTTTAGGGCTTCATTAATGTGATTTGGTTTCTCTTTTATTCATCGCTCCTTCTCTGTATACACAAACTCTTTAATACACAGATCTCAATTGAATAGAGGTGAATCGTGATGTTGTCAATCCTGGTGTAGGCGATCTGTGTTTATCTGATCCGGAAGGTCAGACCATTCAAACAAAAAATTCACTCACGTAATAATATCTCCACGCCAATACTCCACACACCGGAAGTCGCCCCTTTTCAATTCGCCAAGCTTCAAAGCACCGCCATGAATAGCTACTCTGTGGATGAATCAACACGACTGCACGATACACGGATTCAGATTTCAGCATTAATCTGCACGCTGAATGAATCACCATCCGGGTTCTGCACGGATTTAAATGCCAATATTGCACCAGTCAAATCGAATTTGTTGCAATTCAAACGAGGTGCGTTAGATCGCACTTCATGCACTGCATCCCACCGGAAAGCCACCACAGCAGCTTTTAAATATTGGATGGACGGACCGACGATCTTTTAATCCATCGTGAGGACGCTTTGTCGATCGCCCGACACGCTTGTATCGCTGCTTTGATTACTTAATAGACGTATTGCATCGGGGCGACATTAAGAATGCGATCTTTGCGATGGGATGAAATTCATAATATGCTTACTGGCTATTATAGATCAAATTTTACTCGCTTTAAACACGCCATTCTCTATCACTCACGCTGATTTTAAACACGCTGCCAGTTAGAATGAAAGATGTGCAGCCAAGACAGAAATGCAAACCGAAGATGTGTACAGTAGAGGAACTAATGAACACAAACCGAGATTCATCCAAGAACCTCTCAGATTTATAGAAAGAGAAGTGCGCATCTAACAGATTCAACTCAAAGTGACGCCCAAAGCGAAAAAAAAAATCATTCAACAATAAACTAGATCATGACGGCATATCGCTTTAATTCATGTGATCAATTCATTATAATAATTGTAATATTACAAATTTGAAAACAAAGGATTGCACGATAATGTAAGGACGGGTAATACTGCAGCCTTTCTCGTAATCGGGAGATAGCAGTCAAGATATGATCACCCACAATGGCGATCAGAGGGCAGATTGGTGGTGAACTATCACCAATGTTGAAGAGCTTCACAAGGTGATTGCTGTGAGGACTGAAATTCCACGATCGAAATCTAATGATCGCAACCAAAATAAAACAATTTATTTTCCTCTTTTTTTTAATTTGAACAATAACTGATCGATTCACTAACAGAGGCATATACTAACTTCTTGGTCCGCAGAATGTCAGATCTCTTTCAGATATCATCAAATCTCTTCTTCGGCCTACAAAGAAGATACTGCTCGATACCACAATACGGTCAAGTGTCCTCAGATACACAATTTTATTAATAGGAAAGAAATTACATAGGAGACATAGCAAGAGTTTACATCCCAACTCAATTTTGCAATGAGCTATATATAAGCTAAAAGTCCTAACAACCTCAAGATATGGATCACTTTGTTAAATAAACAAGTGTCCATTTACAATAAATGCTATCTTAACAATCTTTAAACAAATTCCTAATTTAGAGCCTAAGATACTTACAATTTCAGAGTCATATCTTTACAATAATAATGTATTCTAAAAGTCTACATTTATTTATCGAATATTCTAGATTATTAATTTAATATTCTAAATTAATAATCTTTTATTCTAACTTTTATAAACTATGATAATTGTATTTGGATTATCTAACAAAACTATAGGTAAAGTTAAGCAAAAAGTGCTAGGGGGATCCACTTAATCATAATGTACTATCACAACAATGTAAAAAATGTTCCACCGCCTAATCATGTGATGACTTGCACAACATAAAAAAAAATGGACCATGTGAAGTGCTCACTCCTAGTGACAAGATAGTACACCAAGTATGTTACCGCAACACTAAATCATACATATAATCAAATGGTTTTCAATAATATATCAATAATTGACCAAATGGAAATCTTGATGTGCTCTAGGGGCAACAAATAGTTGTTTTTGTAAGCAACCACTCTCCTCTAGACATTGCATACCCATGGTTGACTATTGTCAAAACAAGCCACAAGGGAAGTGTTAGGGAAAGGGTATGCATCCATAATAATTACCATGTATATGTCAATAATCCATAAGTGGCATTTGCAATTCTCTATCATGTGTGATGAATATCACAAGGGGAAACCTCATGCAATATGAAGGGTAACAAGTGGCTCTAACTCGGGGACATGTGCTCTAGAATAGAGTGCATGAAAAATCTAAAATATCTATCTGTACCTAATACATAACAAGAAAGAGATGATAACTTGTGGAAGAGTGAGACTCTCACCCCAACAACCATATAATGAAATAACAAATAAATGCATAATGATATGCCAATGAAATCTGTTGCATGATGTCAAAAATGGGTCTAAAACAAGACATGAGAAAAAATGTCAAAGGGAATATGAAATGAAATAACTACTCTAATATAATGCCCATATGAACTTATTCATTTCCTACTCTATTGAACTATTATGGAACTAATTTCCATGTGAAATAAAATGTTTAAGAATTTCTTGTTAACATGTTGTGACATTCTTTCTCCATCCAAGTGGTTGAGGTAGAAGGAATTTGTGCCAACTATATTGTAACATCCCAATTCTTAATCCTCGATTTAGCGATGTATAATGCAAATGTGATGTATGGTTGTGAGCCAAAACATTGTAATATGTAAAAATTGTATATCAAAATAATAAAATAAAATGTAATGTCGGTTGCAGACAGACATAAACAGAGTAATGGGGGCTACATTTCCACAAGAGAGGGGGTGGTCCAAGGGGGAATTATTCATGTGTATTAATCCCAACCCACTTTTCTAAAATTATTATTTGTATGAGCCTTTTAATTTCCTTTTGACTATATCCAAGCCCCAATCATTGAATACATGTCAGAGGGTTGGTGTGAAAAGTCACTTCACATAGCTATTGAGAGCACGGGGCTACGTACATAAACATTGGGGAATGTGAGAGTCAACATGCACTGGTAAAAGGGAAGTTTCAATGGGTATTGTAGACATTTTTTGTAAGTATATTTTGGAACAACAAGAGGGGAGTGAATGTTGGAGCTTGAAGAAAACCATATTAGGGTTTGTGGGTAGCTTATTGGAGTTGTAATTGCTTGAAGACACAGGTTGTTAGGCATGTGCAAGATATTTTTGTGTGATAAATTACCGCAGAGTAGTGAACTTGTTACTATGAAGATTCTTGTGGTAGCTAGCATCAAGGGTAACTTTAAGAACCCCCCCAAATTTATATGTATAATAAATGGGTGAATCCCCATGATACATAGGAAAATTTGAAGGCTATTTTATCAATAATACAATATATATATATATATATATATAAAATCTTCTACTATTTTATACAATCTTGTAAAATCTTGGTGAATCTTTCACTGAATTATAAAATGTTGAAAAATCTTGGCGAGTATTTCACTGAACTATAAAACCTTGTAAAGTCTGGGTGAATTTTTTGATAAATTACAAAACCATATATAATAATAGGAAAATGTGTTCATTAAACTGTAATATACTCATTTTACATATTTTGAAAAAGAAACATAATTTTGCCATCCTTTAGACATTGTTGCAAGCATCATCGGTTGTGTTTGACAAGGTTCTCAATGTACACTCTTGCATATGCCTCAATCAATTTTGACGATACTTCACCACAAATTTCATATGTGTTGATCCCATACACCACTTTTGTCAATATCATGAGATATTAATATTTTCGCTACCACTTCTATTATGGATTATTTATTATTGATTCATCGATTATGAAAGGACCCTTCAAACAAGTTCATCATAGGATGTTCCTAGATAGGTTCTTATGGTTCTATAAGACAAGTTCCAAGGTCATCTATGTAAAGAAATGTCACATAATGTGTTAAGGAAAAAAAAGCATGCAGAAAAGGTAAATAGCTTAAGAGTTATGAACCCAAGCAAGTATGACATGCCCTCTAATCAAACTTACAAAGGAAATGGGTTTGTACTGATCACATTCCCTCAAGCAACTTTGTTAGAACCTTAAGAGGAGGGTTATTTGGGGTGCCCCAAATAAATGGGGCTTCTATGAGAAAAAATGAAAATGTTTAGACTATGATGATAAAAAATTCCTAAGTAACCAATACACACCTCTTATGCAATGAAAATGTGGGTACCTCAAATAACTCACATTTGAGGCCATAGCTTCAACTCAAAATCAAGACTCGCCATTACTTGTAATTTGTTGAGAGAAATATTTTGTTAGAGAGGGTTTTAATTTTTAATGAGTGTGCTTGTGTTTCCAATTAGTTTTCATTATTTTGAACCCTCCTCTCTCAAAGTGTTCATGGGTATATATAATTATGTGCAAGGATGTATATGGAAACAGTAGATATTTGTAACCCACTCGACCCCCTAATCCTTCTTAGGCCGGCGGGGTGTCACGATTTTCATCATTAAGACACTCGGCTTATTACTTGAGAACATCAGTGTCTAACTGAAGACTTCTCTTATCACAACATAAGCTATGTTGCATCTTACAAAATTCATAGCTACTAGTGTATTCTGAGTCGGTTGAGGTGTCCAAGAATCCCAACACTCTAATCAGACAGTCATCACTCCTCCTCGGCCTCATCTATACATCTTGTATCTAATTCATACTTACTCTCGTCATAGTACTTACTCACCAGAGTTTCCAACCTCTTTAATGGCATCATTCTGACGGATTTCCTTAAGGATATAACGGCTCTCGGATATCCCCATTTAACGGTTGTGATTTCATTGGAGCCTCATACTCAATTGATAGTTACACTCCTATCAACTCCTGGTGTCATCATTCCCAGTGGGGTAAACCTCGATTCATGGTTGAGATCAAATTTCACCTATTCCAAATCGATGGTATACTTCCTATCTCAGAACTCCTCCTCTTTGGAGTATCCCTGCTCTAACTACTCGGAATTGGCCACTCTGAACACATTGTACTCCAAAAAATCGAACAAATCTCATTCATTTGGTCTGGCAGATGTAGTGTGCCTTGGAGGTTCCAACTAACCACTAGATAGGGTAGAAGGATTCACCTCCTATGGAAGTTCTCATGAGATCTTACGGCTATGATTCCACAATACCCATGGTGAGATCTACAATCTTCGGACCTCCTGCCATCAGACTCCCCCTTCTAACCTACTTATCAAATCCTTGACTATCCTTATGTTGATGGACTATCGAATGGATCCAACAGTCCAAAGTCCACCTTAGCCATACTCTAGCGGATCAATTGTTCTCGTTGACTCAAGATCTCCCTCGTTGGAGTCATATTGCAACCTAGCCATTGATTACTCTGATGGGTACCCCATCTGACCAATAGTCCAAATTTTCTCCCCACAATGATCCAACGAATGTGAGTCTTCCTAACTGAACTAAGGTTTTTCTTCCACAAAACAATCTGATTATGGACTTAAATATTCAGGAATTTCTTCAGGGAATTTTACCAAATCTCTAAGGGTCAAAGATCAAATCTAAGACCATCACAGGCCTCTTGATTCTTATGAAGAATAAGATATTGCATATCTTACAATCTTTCCACATAGGATCATGACACTTTTAAGGATCAAGGTCCTCCATTACTCACAGGGATCTCACCAACCAACACACACCCACATCATTGGTTAAATGATGTTTTTTTCCATATCCTACAAATTTTCCTCTAAGGAAGTAAAGTTCTTAGGGATATAGGTTATCCATGCTAGATGATTTTCTTCCCATGACCTATGTGATCAAATGAAAACCATGACATATA